>JASCZW010007754.1:0-75696 GCA_034211315.2 Aedes japonicus
GAAGAAAGGAATGAAATGATAATTGGACATTTAAGACATAATAATTAAAATTCTATGTAACCAAATATTTACATCTCAAATTTCGATAACCTGAAACTTATTTAACTATCATATCATAACAATAAAAAAAAGATATAAATGTATTTTGCCTCTTTTTCCCGTAATGTTTTTTCCATGTTATTAGGATGCATCTAGGGCAAGGGATGATCCAAAAGTGCGCTGCAACCAGGAACCTAATGTGAATATTAAAATTCTCAATGTGACCCCCAGGCACACGATCCTCTGTAGCAGGTAGAAAAACCATTTTGATGTGATATTTCCACAAAGGAACTGAATTTTAACTTTGGGTCTCGACCAAGAATCCCTACCGAGCCCTTTGCGGCACGACAAGCCAACCAATTCAGCGCAAGGGAATGCAAAAATTGTACGTAGTTATCTTCATCAAGCATCAAGCAGAGGTTCACACATGTGATATACAAATTCTTTAAAATTGATCCACACGTAAGACAAGCCGAAGCAAAATATCAAATGCGCTTCCACCGTTTGTGGACCACCAAATGCAAAAGAAACACACGTCACTTTCGAGACACGGGTTGCTTCGATCTGCTGAAATGCTGAAAATCAAATTGAGTCTTCAATGTTCATCATGCTGCTTGAAAAGATGCTTAAAAAATCATGTAACTTTTAAAAAGACAGGTCCATCTAAAACGTCAACTCGTATGGTCCAAGACAGTACTCGGATTGAGCTACCGAGGATGAGCTTGGAATAAGAATAACATGGTATGTTTTCATTTATATGAATTCTTATTTTCTATTTGATGTTCTATAGTTTGAACAGGTTATGACTAGGGTTCTTATGTATGGTCAGTATCGGAGTCATAATTTGTTTTCTTTGCAATGAATGTGGTTTTGAATGATAAAGGGGCGCGCCTTTGAAGAGTTCTCTCACTTCTCAAAGCTTTTAAATAGCGGAAACCTTCAATAAAAGTCTATTTATTGCCAACAAAATAAACAATTTCAACTGTAACAACATCGACTACTTCATCATTTCTCAATACTGATGATGTAACTCGCCAAGCACTAAGCTAAGGATACGGGATATACTAGAATAGGTCAAATTACTAGTCGCAGTGGTTTATGTCCCGAACAAAGAGAAAATACATAGCTTGCACAAAAAGAAGACGTAAGAAATCATTCGAAAACAAATATTTAAAAGTCCAAGGTCCTGAGTCAAAATTACCCTTCAAAACCACTAAACAATGTTTTAAGTTTTCATTCATCAGTGCTATCGTTGTTCATCAGATTTTGATGACTTTACTTGTTTCGGTATCGAAATACTCTTATCCAAATCTCCCATCATCGAAAAAGCCCGATCAACAATCCAACCATAAAACGAGAATCTTTGAACAATGTCGAATTTAATTACCAGCAGCTACAAGCGTTCGGCTGGAGTTAACGAGTACCCAGTCAACATGAATACTAAATAATCAACGACGACAACTGAACCCTCCTGCCACATCCTGCCGCCTACAAGGTCACCGGGCTGACTGCTACCGACGACGGTGGAATTCCGAATTAAAAGGCATAAAACAAGAATAAAAATGCCAACTGCCCCCAAAAGCCTGGAACTAGTCTCTCGGAGAAAACACATGTCTCTGCCGCTCTGATCGTCCACCTTGCTGCGGCAAGAACTGATCCGAAGCACGCATATGTGGTGTATCCCCACATTCATATCTTAAGCAGTCACATCCTGCATGAGTCATAAAAAATTTGTTGAGAAATTAATGGATTCTATATATTATTGTGTCCGTTATAAAATAACTTTACGGCATAAAATCCAGTCACACTGTGTGGAAACTCCTCTCCTAACCATGCAACGGAGCACTATTCCTCGGTTATAAACTTGCTGTGGTGATGTTTTTATGTTTTATCTACTTGCCTGGTTTTCATTAATTTGTTTAATGTGTCTACGTGTTTTCTCCCCTGTTTGCGCGTTGGATTGCACGGCAACTGTTTTGACCCGACAAAGTACACGGCTCAAGTAGCAAACGGCCAGGAAAGGGATGATAATTTCTCAATCCTTCCTCAATATATTTTTGTTTTCCACTTCTTCGCCCCGTCATCTTACGTAACCTCAAATCATCTGCCTCCAATTTGCCTCCACAAAACAGGTTAACACAGTCAATCAGTGTTTAGAAGCGAAGGCAATGAGAACCCGCTTTTAATTATCGCTCGTAACGATCATCCTTCATCATCAGTAGCTTACCTACCGAGAGGGACGACGATGACTATCCGCAATCGCCTTCTAACCAATGCACTATGGTCCAGGGCGAAAAATTAGGTGGAATAAATTAATAACTCAAAGAATATAAGAGATAGCGTATTGATGTCTTCTGAACAAATGTTAGTTAGTTTATGCCGCGTTGTTAGCAAAAATGTCCTATACGCCTAATTTCACCAATAAAGTAATTCACTATCAAATTTTTTTGTTTTGATAGATAAAATTACAAAATGTTCTACAAAGTTATGAAACAATAACAGCATTCAAACTTTGTGGAAGATTATATTTGTCTATCTCTTCTATTTTTTGAGATATAGCGCTTTTAAAGAACCAAAAGCCAAAAATCAGAATTTCTGTCATATTTGGAAAAATATCTATTTTCAGGCCTACTATATTCAAAGCGATTGTAGTTCACATAAAAATACACATTTGCTCCCAAGACATCATACTTGTACAACTTTTCTGTGAAAAGTTATCATCATTTTTGTTGTTTCATAAGCCATATATTCAAGCGTTACATTTCAAAAAGGCGCAAGTAAAACCGATAGCTATATACACCAGTTGAATAAGTATATCTTAAAGTACATTTAAGCAAAATTTGGGAATGGTCTTTTTTTATTTTGCTTAATAGCAGAACGTTGAAAATATCGTTTATTACGCCGTAAATCTACAATTATCGGATTTATTTCAAGTGTTTATGGACTTAGGGTTCTTCTAATGAATGCGCAAATTCAAAATTTGAAAAATGTTATGGTACCGTTATCCAAACAAGTCGTTTCTGTTAAACCAGTCATGTTGTTTACGATGATGGATACCAAAGTCGTCAACGATTTGACTGGAACCAACTCGCAAGCCTGCTATATTTATGGAACATCTGGCAAACTAGGGTATGTGTGCCTTGACTCAGCTTATTATGCAACCAGAGATCACATTTTTCATTATAATTCATAAAGTTTTTAAGCTGTAAGCGAGATTCAACTATTTATACACTTGCAAAGATAAGTTTGATAAGACATTTGGTAGCATGTATCACTAAAAGTTACACGACTATTTTTATAATGCCATAAACTTTCGAGGGATGTGGATTTAATGTCGGTCTATAAGCACCAAATTGAGTCTATTTGTGGATGCAACTTCGTCCCATTCGATGGATTTATTACTAAATGCAGTCTTTGTACGGTTTTTTTTCTAATTTTATGAATTAAGGCATTGTAAGCAGTACTGGATTTACTAAATACAACATTTCACAATACATACTAAAGTAAAATTGCCTCGAAACACTTCAATGATGTTCATATATGATTTATCAGCCATTCAATAATGAAAACATTATAATTTACTATACAATGATTTTGTCTCTTCAATTTATGTTTAAATGAGCCACTTGAATATAAACTACCAAAAATTCCAATAACAACCTTTTTACTACGTTATTGATACAACACCCATAGTTGGGAACATACAAAAAATATGTACCCAACATTGGGTCTACGATTTTCTTGTAAAATCATTGTTTCTTTAGCTATGTGAACAGTTAGTTTGTAACGTGTAACTATGTTCTGCACATCCAGACTGCATTATTTGCTTTATCAATTCAATTAAGCCAAATTTAGATCACTTGAAATCGTGTAGATTATCTGTTCAGCATAACCAGTTAAATCATGATGCCCCAAAAGTTCAAGAATACGAAAATTACGCAGAAGTGAACAACTATAGGATAATTAATATTGTCTCAATTGCTTCGGATTACATCTATCATGCTAAACGCAACATGATTTTGTTGATTATCGCTAAATTAATGACACATTTGGTACATAGGCCGAATGAAGGAGCTAGGCTAACATTACATCCCCTTACCCTACTTAAAAATTCCAGAAGTGATGATCCTGGCAAATATAAATATGGCTTTTCTCCACTTCATGCGTATATAAGAACTATAGAAACGTTATTGAAAGTGTCTTACAGACTGGTGCTTGATAAACCTACATGGCGTGTTAACAAGTCAAACGGTAAAAGTCAAAGCGGTAAAAGCTCAGGAAACGGAAATTCAAAAAACGATGCGTGAGGAATTGAATTGATGCGTGAGAAAAAGAATAGTATATTCTTCAATATTTTCAATATTATTTTGAAAATATTCGATAACATCTAACTATTTCTTGAATTTTTTTTTCACAGGATTACGCATAAGTGAGCCGGTTTTAGGAGGTGGCAATTCCAACGACGGAAACACGGCACGAAAGTTTTTGCGTGACTGGAAAACTACGGCAAAAATTACTGGACTAAATGATTTTTTTCTAGAGCGGTTCCATATTTTCTTACAGTGATTAACTGTAGAGCAAGAATCGATTATAATTCTTTTGCGGATTATGCCGAAGATACTAGAGCATTGTTCGAGAAGTTATATGGTTGTTATGCGTTGTCTCCAACAGTCCATAAACTTCTTATTCACAGAGCAGCATTAGTTAAATATAGGGTGCTTCCAATCGGAAGGTGCGGCGAAGAAGTTCAAGAATCAAGAAACAAGTGCATTCGGAAATACCGAGAGTTCCACTCCAGAATGTTCAATAGAACAGTAAACATGGATGATTTCTTCAAAAGGTTGCTCTTATCATCAGATCTTGTAATTTCGTTGGCTAATAGGATATCTTCGGGAATACTTGCATCAGAATTACCTGAGAAAGCTAGGCTCTTGATTATTGAATACTAAGTTTCAATTTTATTACTAGTAAGTAATAAACTCTTACATAAACATAACATAATATTTTTTATGATGATGACAAATCACGTTTCAATGCTACGTTATGATATACTAACGTTATATGCATCAAGAACTATTAATAATTACCTTAGCTCATAAACACTTGATATAAATCCAATAATTATAGATTTACGGCATAAAAAACGATATTTTCAACGTTCTGCTATTAAGTAAAATAAAAAAAGACCATTCCCAAATTTTGCTTAAATGTACTTTAAGATATACTTATTCAACTGGTGTATATAGCTATCGGTTTTACTTGCGCCTTTTGAAATGTAACGCTTGAATATATGGCTTATGAAACAACAAAAATGATGATAACTTTTCACAGAAAAGTTGTACGAGTATGATGTCTTGGGAGCAAATGTGTATTTTTATGTGAACTACAATCGCTTTGAATATAGTAGGCCTGAAAAATAGATATTTTTCCAAATATGACAGAAATTCTGATTTTTGGCTTTTGGTTCTTTAAAAGCGCTATATCTCAAAAAATAGAAGAGATAGACAAATATAATCTTGCACAAAGTTTGAATGCTGTTATTGTTTCATAACTTTGTAGAACATTTTGTAATTTTATCTATCAAAACAAAAAAGTTTGATAGTGAATTACTTTATTGAGTGAAATTAGGCGTATAGGACATTTTTGTTAACTACGCGGCATAAACTATCTAACATTTGTTCAAAAGACATCAATACGCTATCTCTTATATTCTTTGAGTTATTAATTTATTCCACCTAATTTTTCACCCTGGACCACAGTGCAATGGCACTGACTTCTGGGGTCGTCGGTCCTGGTTGTGCTTTATTGCCTTAAGTCCGGAAGGGATGACAAAAAACAAAAAGGTTAGTGAAAGCTACCTCGAAGATGGATTGATTGGGATTAGCGTGGATTTGCCGTTTGCCCCCTCCCACCGAATGAGGAGCCAATGGCAGGTAGAAGGATGGGTTGTACTTATATTGTGGCTGTTGCTGTTCGAAGGGAAGATGGTATCAAGAATTCCAAGTATTTTTGCGCTAGGACGGTATCAGATGAGATTTTAATTGTCTCGTCAGCAGGGTCCTCTAATTACGTTATTTGTTTTGGGTGGGAGGAAGCTATCAGGCCTTTTTTGGATGTCTAATTAAGATTGTGTTATCAACGGTGTTGTTTTAGAAACTAGTAGAACGAAATTTCAGAAAAAATTTGGAGGCTTGTTAAAATACAAACTGATAAAATATTAACTATCAAGATTTAGTATTTAAAATTGACAAATTTTAAAATTTTAAAATGTTTCTCCGTAGTAACCAAGTGTTAAAGCATGGAATCAAATCATATTTTTTTGTTTTTTTTTGACGAGAAATCCTTCTAACTAATGCACCGTGCCTAATAAACGAGGGCAGTCTGATAATTACTTAGCCTACAAAAGAAAAACATTTATTTTTCAAAGGGGTGATATATTTCTCAGCAGAGTTTTCTTTATGCTTGATACATATGACCCAGCGTTATTTGAACATCTTTAACCCGTTTGAAAATATATTTTTACTCAATATATACAAAGTAGGCTTCTGTGGCGGCGATGACCTCCACATTTGACTCAAATTTATGCCCACCGAGAGGATTTCATTAGCATGGGACCAACTCTGGAGAATACGGTGGATGGGGCCGTTTTTCGTATGCCATTCGACCAGAGTGGCCGTGTTGACGGCTGACGTGTGTGTAAATGTAGATCCCACCTTTGAGTTCCAGGAAACGGTGGCCATTACCTTTCCGGCCGATAACGTATTTTTGCCTTATTCAGATAACGTTTGACGGGTCAAGTCCAAAGTTTGGACTATTCCTTGGTTACTGATGTGTATTGACAGTCACGAAACGACACAGGCATTCCTTTGGATTGTGGTTAAACAGCGTCAAACACTGCTTTGAAATTGTCTCATGGTTGCGCTTGTTGTCTCTTGTAAGCAACCGCATGGCGCCGACAGCTTCCTCATGCCCAAAAAATGCAGAATACGACTTACGTGGTTTTTGAGACGTGTCAACGGCCAATTTTTGACGGTCATTGTCCATGAAAAGAGAGGATTTACTGTACACAGCATCTATGCGCTGATTCTCTTGAATCCCTTCTTAAATTTCTCCAGAATTCCAGCGAGAAATTCTCCAGAATTCCGTCAAGAAATTTTTTAGAAGCTCACAAAAGATCCTATAGAATTCCATCAAGGGATTCTTCTGAATATTGTCATGGGATTCCCCATAATCCCGTCAAAGTGTACTCGAAAATTCCGTCAAGGGATCCGTGAAAATTCCATCAAGAATTTCTCCGGTGTCCAGCCCAGCACCCTTAATTATTACGACAATAAATAGAATGAATAGATTCTCCAGAAACCCATGAAAAAATTCTCCTGAATTCGGTCAAGTTCAGTCATAGTCTCTTCAAGAAATTATCCTGAATTCCACAGAATTTTTTTTTGTTCCTACGTTATTCCGACAAACTATACTCCAGGATTTTATTAAGAGATGCTCCAGAATTTCGTCGAAGAATTCTCTAGAATCCCGTTAAGTGATATTTCAGATTTCCGTCAAGTAATTCTCCAGAATCTCATCTATAAATTGTCCAGAATTCTATCAAGAAATTCTCCAGAATTCTGATAAGAAATTGTCTAGCTTACGAAAGCTTACGAAAGATCCTACAGAATCAATCCCGAGATTCATCAGAACTTTGTCATGGGATTCCTCAAAGTTTCGTCAAAAGATTCTCGAGAATTGCGTCAAGGGATTCGTGAAAACACTATCAAGGCTTTGTCTGGTGTCTTACCTAGGACTCTACATTATCCCGACCATTTATTCTACAGAATCTCATCAAGAGATTCTACCGAATACCGTCAAGTCTCGGGTCAAGACACTTGTCAAGCAATACTTCAGAAGTCCATTGAGATTTTCTCCAGAATCCCATCGAGGAATTTTACATGGCTCGCCAAAGATCCTGTAGAATTCCAGCAAAGGATTCTCCAGAATCCCGGCAAAGAATTCCCAGGGATCCCGTCAAGGGTTTCTTCGGTAATTTAGTAAGGACTCTACTTAGTCCCGACAATTTGTTCTCCAAGATCCCATCAAGAGATTTTTCAGAATCCCGTCAAGGAATTCGTCAGAATCTTGCCGAGGAACATTCCAGCATCCCATCAAGGGCGTTATAAACAAGGGCAGAATACTGGACAGTCTGCCAAGAAGTATTACAAGAACGCTCGACTGTGAAACAAGTGAACATCAATGTTCAACCCGTTTAATAGCACCAACCTACGGTTTCAACAGCACTATTTACTATTCTTGAATTGTCGCACGTGTCAGTGTATTGTATATTTTTGTTTGACTTCACTTTGATACTTGTATTGTCGTGTTCGATGGAAATGGTAATCATTTTATTATTTTTAAGAATATCACTGTGCATTCTTTATCTGTTGGTGAAAGCACAAATATATTGAAAATAACCATTACAGCCGATGGGTCTTTGAATCCAAACTAATGTTGATTTGTTTGATAAAAAAGTTTCAATCCTCCAAACTGTCCAGATTTTCATCTTATCGAAAAAAATTGGACAACCATCAAACGGAAATACAAAAAAAAAAAATAGTAATATAGTCAAAACACCATTACAGCCGATGTGTCTTTGAATGCAATACAAGCAATATAATGTTGATTTTATTGAATCATCTCTGAAGTAATTGAAAAACTCATTATATTGTATTCATATATTTTTCTAAGCATGATAATATTATTATTTTAAAGATGCATGTGTATTTTTGCAATGAATAATACACATTTTTGCAAAATTATTTTTTGAACCATACGTGGTGTAAATGTGGTGTATCATAATAATGTGCCCAATTGAAAATATATTATGTGTATGTAATTTTTACATCCAAACGCCCCTCGTATTCAATTTTTTGACGTTTCCAAGTGTTTGTTGATCTTCTTACGGATTTCAGTTGTCGGTCAGAAAGATTCAGTGCGAGTTATCTAAATAACCATGGATAATACGGTGGCAAGCAAAACTATTCCCTTGCAGATCCGAAAATGTGTTATTCGTGACATCGAGAAAGGTGTATTGTATCGCAAGATTAGTGAAAAATATAGATACAGCAAAGCAGCGGTAACTTTTCGCAAGGTACAAAACCTATGGTTCAGTAGCTGATCATCCAGGAAGGGGAAGGAAACGTAGAACGGATTCCCGAACAGATGCGAGAATCATTCGAGAAATTAAGAAAAATCCGAAGGTTACCCTCAGGAAGATCCTCTACATGGGAGAGAAACTATCTCCCGCTCATTTTGGGTTTATTTTTGGCATACGACTTCTGGTTTAGAAAGTGGACGAGTGGATGTTAGGTGAAGCAGAAGTCGTATGCCAAAAATAAACCCAATTGAGCGGGAGATAGTTTCTCTCCCATGTAGGGGATTTGGGAGTGCGAATATACAGTTCGTTAGAACCATTTAAGCTATCAGTAGTATATGAGCACGATCAAGCGCACATTCTTTTGCCAGTCAAGGTGGTGCATTTGTTCCTGCCTTGACCTACTCCGCATGGGGATGCTTTGCAAAAGATTGTGTGCCTGTTTTGAAATACTACCTCACAATGCCCTCCGCTCAATTTCAAACTACTTCAATTCAATTTTCACAGCCTGCCGTGCGCTAACGGAATTATCAATACTTTCTCTTAACAACTTTGTTCTAGCAAAAAAGTGCTGTCTACTCCTAGAGCCTCATGGTGATGAGAAATTATTTCCTTCTCAAAACAACATCATCACAGATCGTTATCCCGCGTATGGGAGAATACAAAGAAAGACTATACACAAAACAACTTTTTCCAAAACTCAAATTTTATAATGAACGACTTAACATATTTTTCAATGAGTTGTATGCAAATTTCGCGCGCTTGCTAATTCCATTCCAAGCCATGGCCGACACCGTACTTTGGAACCGTGGAATGTTCCTGTCACTATCTGGAGCTATTTTTTGGAGGAATGCCCACAATTTGTCGTTCTGCTTTTTTTTAAACAGCTGCAGGAATAAAATAGCTGCTCCTCAGTGTGCTCCGATAGGATAAAACTCGGTTTCTTGAGCCCTTTCTACTCTGAAGGTTCGTAAACTCCATGAACTTTTCGTTTTTAGGACAACTTTCTGACGACAGTGTGGTTTATTTAAAAGGCTCATATGCTGTCAACTTGCAAGGACCATTGTAAAATTCTGCTGTTGAACGGGCGAATTTCGCCGAATATTTGTGTGTGTCGCAATTTGATTCCGTACACCCTTTGAAAATTTGCAAAAGAGGTAACATAATTGAATTATGCTTAAACTAAATTATGTTGTTCTCTAGTCCATTCTTTCAGTACACATAATTGTTCATTCATTTAATGACGAGGCAGACACAAAAATACGATTCAATGCGGTGAGAAACTAATTTTTTTTCTGATTACAATGATTGGCGTAGACTACGTTAAACTATTTAATAAAATTCTTTAGTTTCGTAGCGGAACATTGCAACGCAGGTACTGTTTTAATGGACCATTGGGCTAGTATAAGTAAGTGAATAATTATTTTAGAACATTCTATGATTCGCTTCTTAGCAAATTATTGAGCGGCCCTGGAAAGAGACGTTTGGTTTTAATGTTGGTATGATGATAGGATAACGGTTATGCTGGTTGTAGCGATGGTGTTGATATAATCGATCAGTAGGAGACCATTATCCTTATCACGTTACAAATTGTTCAGGGTCTGTTTGAAAATTCAAAGTAAAAAATTTATGATATTTTTGTTAGTTGACATTCGTGAAAACCTCCAATTGATTGAAGCAATAATCTCAAAAAGCTATTGAGAAATGTTTATGTTTCAGTTATTTTAAAACTTTCATTTGACCCCTACCATTTCCGTCTGATCAAAATAGTGTGGGTGTGGTACTAATAGATCGTTAGATCAGCTGTATATTAGAAAATTCTATTGTACACTCTTTAGAAAGCTTTAAATGATGATACAGCCTCGAGTTGAGTTGGGGTTCTACTCCAGCGTCCCAACCAGACGTTGGTAACGCATACTTCTGGCTGCTTTCAGTTTCGCCCGATAACCACAAGCTCGCTCGTCATCGGTACATGGCCGTTTAGGAGGATTTTTCGTACGTTCGATCTTAACGCGCTTCAGAAATTTGCGCATGCGGTAGCCATCAAAACGATTAGGCATCGTACTCATTCTTACTTTCACAGTTTCTTAAAACTTCCTAGAAGTAAAACACATTCAAAATCGAATCGTTAACACAACAGAACATTTATTCATTTTAACTGGAATTGGAATTAACTCATTGGAATGTGCAGCAAATGTTACTTCGTAATATCATTTTCGAGAAACAAAACGTTGTTGGTTTTACTACAAACACAGTTGGTTCTACTACGAAAAATATCGTTCTGCCTGTATAGACATTTTGAACACTCAACGTTGCGTCATATCTATTTCATCTACATATATAGCGAAATCATCTTTAAATGGTAAAATTTCCAAATTTTACTCTGTTTGCTAGTAATATTTACTCCACAATAATTAGCTGTTGAACCTGAAGTACAAGGAAATGTTAGTTTTAGTGCCAACGTTTTCCTCGAAGACTCGAATTATTATCCATGCGTGTGTTGAGAACTTAAGAACCATTTTCAGTGAACTAATTGAGTTGAAGAGCTGTGGGTTAGTTTTTCGGCGTGACTCTCCACCTGTGTCAAGGATTTTTGTTCGCCTTACGAAAGCTAATACTGTCACTGTTAAAATTCCATATCTAATGGCTTTGGGCGGAGGGGCAGTTGTGTTGTTTTGTTGTATTGTGAATATTCAAGTTAACTAGAAATTAGAAGAAAAATTAGTATTTTCCATTTAATTCCAACTACCTTTGCTTATCTTCGACAGATACGCGTATTTCGTCTACAATGTGTAGACTTCTTCAGTGTCTCGTACTAATAACTCGACTTCGACAACATTGGCGTAACTACTGGGGGTGCCTAGGGGGCCAGGCCCCCTCCAGAATTCTGTAGGCCCCCCCCCAGGATTTTTCCCTAATATATTTCTAATTTGAAATGAAACACAATTTATAATCTCTACGGGATTTTAGGGTTTTTGTGTAAGTGTAAGTCGTTTTTGTATTTTGCTTCCTTCAGAAATTATTACTCGTTCATACTAACTAGTAAAGTGCGCAAACCCTCTTCTCTACACTTCATTTAACCCACTGTTGTACACTATACTACGAAAAATTGGTACATTTATCATGAAAACCAAAGTTAACGACAATTAGATCCATGAGAATTCCGATGTATCAACATTACATCCATTTCGCTCGAGATTTTGCGTCTGTTAAAATGTTTTGAAATTGGAAATATCTTCCCAACATCATGGGATCCCAGTAGTGAACAGTCATTTTTGCTAGAACCAAAGATGTTAAGAGAAAGTATCGATAGGTACAATAGAGCTCAGCAGGTTGTGAAATTGAATAGAAGTAATTTGAAATTGGACGTAGGGCTTTTGTTAAGCTGTATTTCGAAGCAAACGCACACACTTTTGCCACACATCCACATGCGGGGTGCTGACTGGCAAAAATGTATGCGCTTGATCGTGCTCAAATACCGAATGGTTCTAGCGATGTGAAATATTTGGTTATACACTCCTTAAAGGCCACATGTGATGGAAATTTATTTCCAATAAGACGTTTTAAAACCACAACTTTTTATTTTTAACAGTAGGCTCATATCTAAAATAATAGTGATAGTAAAAGTAGAGCCTGTTTAGTTGAAACATAAGATTTTAAATACTAGTACGTTTAGTACTACGTTTCAGTAATTATAAAATCTTTGTACGTATTTAAATTTTATTAATCAAGAAGGTATTACAATAATGAGTTATACTAAAAGGCGCATTTAAGAATTCACAATATCATTTTCTCTTGTACGAAAAATTCAGTAGAGTATAGACTCTCCAAAATTAAAAGCTTCGAAGCTAACGAATGTCCATAAACAAAAAAAAGAGGTAGAAGTTTATTCATTAACGATAACATTTTCAAAAATGTAGTTTTAGAAGTAAGGTAAATATATAATCAGGTAAATTCCTGAAATCATAACATTTGTTGGGGTTGACTTCAGTACCACTAGTTGTCGATATAGACTAAATAATGGGCCTGTATGTCAAATTTTATCAAAATTCATTTCGCTTTGATCATAACAGTTGTCTTATATTTATTCTTAAGATTACCTTAAAGGATTTGATTTTCATGATTTTCAATAGAAAGGTTCTATTTTTGGCTGGAATAGTTCCTAGTATAGAGTGGTGGCGAAAATATTAAATACATCTTCAGTTTTTCATACAAAATTATCATATTTGATATTCTCTAGGTCAGTACTTAAAGGATGGATTGAGCTGAAATTTAGACTATAGCTAGACAATAGAAGTAACCTGAATTTCAAACTGTGTTGAATTTATAAACAGTGCATCAAATTCTTCAGATTTACATCCGACCACCATCTTAGAAACTTTTTAAAACATATATTTTCTTTTTCGAAATATTTTATTTCATAAGAATGAACTATTTTACCGAAGAATTCATTCTTGTAGAACTTTTCAATTTCAAATAATTTAAAAACTAAATTTTTGCCAAACCTTCTAACAAAGCGAATCTGATGCTAGTTTGAAGACTGTACATGAAAATTAAAAAAAATCAAAACGGCGCATTTGTTATTTTCGCCTATACTGTAGTTGTTCATATTCTTTTGCCATACCTTCAAAAACTTTCGAAAAATGTCCATGGAATCTCGATACCCTGGAATACTCTCAATGTCAATCAAAATCTTAAATTACCCATGGATGTTTTTTTCGAACTACCGTGAAGTTCTCAGTAGGTTTTTGATGAAATAATCATCAGAATTCTTCTTCAAATTTTTTTAGTCTCTTTAGAAATTTAGCTCAATATGACTTATAAATTTTCATTGTGTTTTTCATAGAATTCCACTTTGAAACAATTTTGGTTGATGATTTGCGCACAGAACATTCAAAAAGTTATTTAAAAAGAAATTTAAATTGAATTCCACTGAATGGTTGAAAAATATCCACATGGTGGAAACTGAAAGAAATCTCTGAATTCTTAAATTACTGTTTTTTTTTATAAATTCAGTTATAGAGTTAGTTTAACTAGAGAAGTAAAATTTCTATGTAAAGAAGTGATTGCATTTTCATTTTATGAAACAATTGATTTACAGAACTCCGTACAATCTGGACAAATGAACAAAAGTAAACATGAAATATTAAGAGATATGTAGGTATATCCTAATACTTCAGATATTTTATTTTTTTCAAGAAAACATAGTCGTGGAAGACGTCCCAGGTATTTCCATTTTTTTAGTTCATTTCGATAGTTATTTTAAATAAAATATGGAAATCTCTGACAACGGTATTAGGGACACCATGCCCCAGGTATTTTTAGACTTTTGTGCAAGAAACTTTAAGGGGGGATATTACAGTTAGAACAAGTTAAAAACCTCATTTTTGAAAATTATTTTTCAAGGGGAAGTTTTTACTCAAATCAATCGAAACCTTTTTACAATATTAAGTGTATCCATGTAGTATACAAAAATATTTTTTTAAATTTTTTTTCAAGAAAATGGCAGCCGTTAGAGTGCGTTGAAAAAGTCATTGTATTTTGCCTGTGCTGGCTCTCCTGGTCGCAGCTTTGAACTGAAATCTGCTAACCCAACAAAAATACATTAATTACATTAACAATTAGTAGATGAATTGAATAAAAAATGTAAAAAAATAATTGCACTTTTGGCGTAACTTTTTTGAAAAATTCCACATTTTCTCCGACATTTCATCACAGTTTTTCATATTTAATTATAAAATATTACAATAGTTTTTAATTCATATAAAAGGTAATACTATAACAAAAAAATCCTATAAGTTTTAGCTAAATCGAATCATAAGTTTTAGAGTTATCACCGGCATAAACTCCGAAAATGCTGTTTGGAGAAAAACGCGTAGAAAATAGGTCTTCGTGGTCAAGTGTCTCTTTATACCTGCTGCGCGCGAAAAAAGCGTCTTCGAAAAACGATGAAAAGAAACACTTGGAGTTCGAATTTCAAAAAACGGGTTTCTGGAGCGTATTTTACGGGAAATTTACTAACTTTTTATGCAAAAACAAAAAATTGAAGTTATTGGTCATTCTAACTGTATATCCCCCCTTAAGCTAATAGCTGTTTATAAAAACGCTTAACTTTTCTTCTTAACTTTTCGCATAACTTCTCAGCGATGAGACGCATAAAAATATGACTGAGAAGTACCATACCGCAGAACCGATTTTCAAATCTGGCTAATTTAAGTATTGGGAACGGAGTTGGAGTTGTCAAGGATTCAGTATCAACCGACATAATTTTGAAGATTCAAAACGCGTTTTCCAAACCAATCTAAATTTTGATATATATTTAAAATGTTCATTGACTCGATGTTGTTCTTTTAAGTTTTAAGATTTATAGCTGAAACTTGGCTCTTTATAGATTCAGGAGACTACTCTCCGCCTCGGATTCTCTCAAGGCATTTTACCTCACCGATCCGCAGAATACACCTAATTATTCGATTAAACCTGTTTTGATTTATCAATTAAAATAACCTGTCCCCAACAATTACACGGCTTTCGTCGCTCTTTTCAACATTCTTATGAACGAAAAAAAAATCCATCGCACAGGCCCCCTCCAGGCCCCCTCCAGACTAATTGCCTAGCTCCGCCAATGTTCGACAAGTACGGAGTAGTTGGAATGAAATGGAAAATACTATTTTTTCTTCTAATTTCTAGTTACAGGTATTCCACTAAACAGCTCAAACCCTTTAGGATTCAATATTCAAGTTTTTTGCTGAATTTTTTTTCAGGTTACCATTCTCTTGGGGGGTTGGGCTTTGGTCTTATCGCCTAGTCCGTCGCTCTTACTATACGGTATGGTCTATGTAGTTTTGGCAAACAACAAGTGTCTACGGGGTTCTCTGTCCCTCAGATTTTCTAACGAGTGGCTTAAGCACCACCTCCGGGGAGAGCCTGTTGTTATGCCCGGCGAGAAATACATTCCTCAGGGCAGGTTTCTCATATGAATACAGTTTCGAAAGCGTTAGCGTCACCGAACAGTCAACCCACTATCTATGTCAAGAAGGCTCCATCATATTCTAAAAATTTAACAGATAGAGATCGTTATTTGATTCGCTTCGAAACAACTCCCGAGCTTTTATGACAGGCGGAACTCACTTAAACAAATTTCTAAAAGTGAATGAAAGGATTAGATTACCAAGCAGCCCGCCCTTGAAGTTCAAAAACAGAGGAAACTACAAATCAACACGGAAAGAAAACTTTTCGAATGGAAAGCATAACTGCTCATCCAAAAACATCTCATATCGGAGGTAAGTAAAATGTTTATATGAATTTGAATTTGTATTAGTTTAACCTAGTTCATTGTTTATAAAATGCCTCTTTTTGCCTAATGCTTCCTGATGTGTGCGGATTTTCCTTTTTCTATTTATTTTAAATTGGTATTGTATTATGTATGTTTGTGTGTGATGTTTTGGTCTGTGTGAGTGTGCGTATATGTGACTTTGCCTCGATACGTCCTTCTTCTCTTTTCAGAAAGCGAGTGTTGGCGCTATAACCATAAGCCATAAAAGGCTAGGACATGAGTTAGTGCTCATGTTCCAACCAGCCGACAAGCTCTCACGAAAGTTCTACACTCTTGGTTTAGAAGCCTGAATACAAGAACAAACGATTGTGTTCTAGCCCAGAAACGCGGACAATAAAGGAGTGCATTAACATTCATAGCTTCGTCACTCCCAACGACCGATATACATATAAATACACATATGCTTTCTCGCCAAGAAAAGCCTCCCGCACAATACCATCCAACTTCCAACTCCAAGTGTCTATGAAGGTAGCATAAGTTCTTAGCATCTTCTTAAGTAGACATCTAATCAACACTTTCCTTCCATCCCTTGCTGATCATAATAACCTGGCCAGGTGTTGCACAAAGAAATCTATGGATGAAGAGCCTGTCACACCCAAGGCAGCTCTTCTGGCGCTTCCATTGTCTCTACAACAGCCAACCCAGGATTGTGTATGGTCAAAAAATGCTATGCTATGCTATGCTATGCTATATATAGCGAAATCATCTTCAAATATATCAATACATCTATATCATCTACATTTTAATCTATATCATCTACACATATTTCTTTATTATCTACATATATATTTTTATATCGTTATTGAAACGTATGAGACGTTCCTTACTTAAATTTGAAGTCTGTGATAGGAATTAACAACGCATTTATTAAATTTGCTCTGAAAAATCGGCATTATAAGACATCACCTCTTATTTTGGTTATTTTCAATAGTTTAAAATTGTTAACAGGTAATGTTTAATAGTTAAATTGATACGCTATCCCAGATTCAAATGTATTTTTTTCAAGATATAGAGATAACATATCTCCAGTTTTCACATATGTCAAACAATATAAATTTTCCTTTGAAATGACGTCCTTAAATTTTTTTATGTTTGCCCCATTCATAGAAACCAACATTTGAAGAGGGCGTATTTTTTTGTAGAAAAACTTCAATAACTATTGATTGGTTGAAACTAGCGTCAAAATTTGTATTTCAAAGTACGCGTCTTTAAAAGTTGTAAAACTCGTCCCAACACAACTTTACGGCGGGAATTGAAACAAAAAAGTTAGGGCAAAAAAAAACATTTTTTCTGGTACACCCTAAGTTGATGAGGGATGCTCTAAATCGATCAATTTATAAGCTACAACAAATTTTATATATGAAAATTCCATGAAATTTTCTGCGCTACAACTTAGCGCACTATTTCTGCAAATAAAAAAGTTAGTTTTTGTAATTCCGAGAAAATGGGGACCACCCTAATTTTAATTAACATCACAAAACGGGTCTTAGTAATATAAACCATGTTGTAGAACATCACTTTGCTGTAAAGTTTCAAGTTTAGGCGCTGGGAGCATGTTTCCTCGTAAATTCGTAATCTGGACCATAGTGCAATGGTTTCTTCGCAAATTACTTTAATCATAGTGAATTACCAAAATGATTGTACAGAAGAGGAGTTCCCTTTTACAATAGAAGTAGCAATTTACTTGAGCGTGTTTGCATTTTCAAAAATTTGCGGAAGAAGCAGTTGTTTATGTTTGCGACATTGACCCTTATGAAAACTCCATGTCGAAGTGTCTGAAACTCGGTTGGTTTTGATTGGTTAATTTCTTCCGTATGCCTTTTTCTTCACCGAGATATAAATGATTTCTCTTTCCTGCGTGCTATATTGAAAAGTACACTTACCTCAATAACGGATCCAGCAAAGTGCAAACCACCTATCCTATAGGCCAAACCTACCGTCCACCAGGATCATCAACATCCCGAAACAGTTACTGACCAGTTCCACTCCGTCTATTTCACCCCATTTTGAACCTCGGGAAATACCGGCCATAGGCAGGTAATGTGACACTATTTGAGCGAACCTACTTGTGAGCATTTTATTGCTTTCATAATGAATGTACCTCTCACCGCGCGCGCGAGACACAATCTTTTAACGACCATAATCGCGCATCGTGCCTCCCCGCCCCTTCTTATTAATACCTTACTTACCCACCAACAAAGTAGAGCTGCGTTGAGGTTGACAGCCGTTCAAAATCCTATAAAAAAAAAAGACGCAGCAAGCCAACGAGAGGCCGATTGTGGCTCGCTTTAATAGCCATAATGCTCTCCAGCAATGCGACGTCGCTGGCAGGTCCGATCTGGTCGTTGTCTGTCTTCGCGTGTTCGGGGGCATCGAGACGCGTGGGTGGTCAATTCTACCGGTTAGGGTCAATTACGGAGGGTTATTAAAAAAAACGTGTTCGCCGAGTGAAGCGCTTGTCAACGGGTGGACGGGCGGAATTTTCGACACCTTGTTTCTGTGATATCTTTTCGCGTGATTGAAAGAGTTTGTTTTTATATTTTTTAAATATAATTATTGTTATCTTTATTTACAGCTGTTCACTTATGTTTACTGGAAGTTTATTACAGAAAAAAAAACTGTTTACAGTTACCAACTAGTGTTTGCATCATTCATTAACTATATAATTAAAGTTTTCTTCTTCATGTTTTTGATATCCTTAACGCCATTTTTGATATTGTTCTTCTTCTTTTAATTGTTTGCTTTAACTACCTAATCAATAGTGTAAAAATAGTAGAAAAATAGGCTCCCTACTCTATGGATGTTCATCTCGCACGCATCGCATTCATTCGTATTTCTTCTACTACTCAGGAAGTATGTGAATATTTATAAAGTTTTAAATGTTTCTCATTGCTCTATATTCTCCAACGAATTAGTTTTTGACACTATTTTGTATTCTTTACAAACTATAACTTTTTAAAAGTTTTTCACAAACATAACTCCTTCCAATTTGAAGACACATATAGGTTCATGTTTTTGATTTTCTGTTTCAGTATTCTCAGTCCGGATTGTTTATATGCTTCATAAGGATTGTAAGGCAACAGATTCACGTTTCGATAAATTTAGCGTTTGTTTCTTGTTCAAGCCTGTTGTTTGTTTGTTTGCTAAGCGAGAAGGAGGAGCAAAAGCAAGGTACACCAGATTCGGTTTCCCACACGGGGCCATATCACGACGTGACACTTGTTCTGGATCGAGTTCAGCCTTTATTCCACCTCGAGCCATTTTTCTTCGCTTTTTATTCGCTCTCAGTTTCCGTCAAACCGTTCGTACCTGCTTGACGTTTGGCTTTTTATAAAGTTAATTTAAATATTAGAAGAATTTAAATAATAAAAAGGCAAATAAAATCTATTTTATTAGGTAATCCTTGGCGTTTTTGTTCTCTGTCTTTCGTCAGTCCGTTTTTTTCCCCTGACGGTTGTTTTCAAGCTCGTTGGTAGTTTTGGTTTCCTGGATATCAGCCAGGTGCTACCTCTCGCTCACACTTTCCCATCCGGCAGGTTTCAAGAGTGATCGAGAGGGCTGCTGACTAATTTGAATAGAGTCTACGGGTACGTACAGGTTTCACGGAAAATGAAGCGAGAGCAAAAATAGCTCTCGGTGGACGTGAGGATCTTTTATTAGAGTTCTTTGATCAGAATTTAGAACTATGCTCGGAATCAACAAACAGCTCGCCGTGGGCAATAGCCTACTGCGCGACATGTTAACCTGCATACATAACTTGAAATCAGGCGCGGACTAGCGCGCACCAGTTTGTTGTCGAGCAAAGCGGGTTTGAGTCTGACTCACCGAGAGCGAGAGGGTAGCGGATAGCGGTCATTAAGCAAATTTTGCATGGGTTAAAACTTAACGATTATCACATTGAGCAAAACAAAGCAGGCATAGGATAATTCAAATTTGACAAGCGTGGTAATTATTTTGTCATAACCTACTTGGACCGTTCGTTATTCGCAATCCTTTCGCTCACTGTGTTCGGGCAAGTGGCTTTTTAAAATTCGACCCCGTCCGTGCGGAGGATCGACAACTCTTAGCCCGTTTTCAAACCTCTTCGCCGCTACACATGGGCTTCGGCGAGCATTATGAATGTGTGTGCTGTGTCTGCTGCATGTGATAGTGACTCGTTCGTCGCTTAGTTTTTTTTTTTACGATCTTGCGCGTCTCTTGCTTTTTATCCTTTATTTTATATATGTTAACAAGATGATAAAGAAAGAAGTTTCGGTTCTGGCGCGGTTTTCTGTTTTCTTCCTCTTTCGGGTTTGTTTATTGTTCGTTCAACAGTAACATAAGATAACCAGATTTTCCGTAGTTGTTATTATTCTTGTTGATGGTTGCCATGTTTGTTGTTAATCTGCCACCCCCGTCGTCGGTGGTTTTCGTTGCGTTCTTTAGTGCACCGGTTTTAGTTCTCTTTTGATTTGTAAGTGTGTGTGTGTGATTTTGTGATTGCGTGCACTAGTTTGTGTGTTTTGGGATTGTTGTCTACATTTAGCTCGCTGATTTAATGCAGCATTGATAATAACAACATTATAAAACACGTTTCGACTAATGCGATTCCTGCTTTTTTTATTTTCTTCTCTCATTTATCCCCGGTAAATCTCATATTTATATGTGTAAAAATAAATAAATAAGCCACTAGTTTGGCACTTCGTTATTGATCTCAGTTTAGTTTTAACTCTTGTTCCTCTCGTTTTCGATTTTAAATTTATTAAAACCTTATCAATATTTATTACATTTAACACATTTAAGTCTATCAGTTTTATGCATTTCGTTTGCTTACTTGTCTACTAAGAAGAGATCGATTTTTGCGCTTCGCATTCCTACAAAACAAACTGAGGTTGATTAATGATTTCTTCACAACACGAAGAAACAACTAGAGAATGAAAAAAAAAACTATCTGTGCCTGTTTAGGAACGATAGAATGACAGTTCCCATAAATGGAAGCCAATCATCGATTATCTTCTTGTTATTGTTGTTCCGTCTTCTCTACAGTAGTCAAGTGGAATGTCTTCTACTAGCACTTTCTGAACCTATCTAGGCCTTAATTATACACGCCTGCGTACGCGGCTCGATCCGAGAACCCATACTCGCACAAAACCCTACACGGCTTCCTATGATTAACCAACTGTCAGCCACTCACTCACGCCCGGTGCCTACTTTGTCGTGCAAGAGCAGCGTTGTCAGATGTCAGTAATTGAAATTAACGCGCTCCTCGTGTGTATGCGTGTGTGTGTTCAGTGTACATAAATGCCTTACTCTTCACGAAAAAAAGATAAAACCTTACAAATATTGCACATTGTTTCGTCTATTTTTTTTTTTTACATTTTGCTTGACGTTCCCCCGAGCTTGATTGGTCACTACAAAAGACCGCTTTTTGACGAGACCCATTCAGTCATTTGCTCAATCACTTATGACAGGCTAACAGCTTCAACTCTTTCCACTCGAATCTTCTATGCACTCACATTGTAGGTCTTTATAATGCGGGGTTTTTGTATCTCTTGTCGCACATTTATTTGAATTTTATTAATTTGATTTTCTATCTCATTCGCACATTTTTCGGTGGTCACACATCCACCCATTGTTTGCTCAGAGCTGGATGTTTGCTCTGGCATTTAGTATTGATTACCTCCGCAGTCGTCGTTGTCATTGTTGTCACAAAAAAAAAGTGACAATACGTGAGCGAGAGAAAAAAACGAGCTTCATTTCGAGTTGAAACCGCAGCAAACCATGCAGCTGAGCACGGTGTCGATCAAGCAAACAAACGATGGGTCTTCACTAGGTTTGTTTATGTAGTTGACGGACCTAATCATTATCTATGCTCCTGTTTTCTGTTACTGTTTTTTTTTTCTTGATTGCACTGGAAACACGTTAATCTCAATTTCCTGACAGCAGAACACACTTTCCGAGCGGATGGGTGCTGGAAGTGAACGTGATTGCATTTGGATGTGGTTGGTTTTGTTTACTTGTTGATTGATTACACGGGTGATAATGGTGGACAAAATAAAAGGAAAGGTACTGCCGTGAATTGGCCCGGGGGTGGCTTCTGCCTGCTCTCTTCTAGGCGCGCTGGGGTTATGTTATGACGATTGACAGTTATTGATTGACTTGACTGGCTGGCTGGCTGGCTGGCTGACTGACTGGTAAGAAGTGACATGATTTTTACTTATTATTTTTAGGATTTTTGTTTCTTTCAATCGGGCGTGAAAGTCAGGGCGCATGAATCATTGTTGTGGGTTGATATGCGAATAATTGCTCGATGTCTCACTTATCATGCCGGATGAAGCGAGCGCAGTTATTAGACGATTATTTACCACATAGCATGTTCGTATTTTGATATGTTATTGAAAGTTGAGTGAATATTTAATATTTCATGAGATCAGTTTAGGGAGCTTTATGGACAAATAATGGCGGTAAATCAGATGAGACAAACAACTAACAATATCATCAATATTGTTTTCATCCATAGTAGCACACTTCTTGCAAATCGGTGAAAATAACTTCAATTTGACTTAATTAAGTCAGAATTGAGTTACTGCAACCAATAATCTGTTGATTGGCAACTAAAGCATGAGGCTCGAAGTATATAAATAGAATGAAAACAACTCAAAAGTCAACGATAAAGAAGATTCGGCTGAGACATGCTTGCATGCCTAAATTTAAGTTTACACTTTCGGTTCAGACACTAAGAATTTTTTAATTTTACACGAGACGTAATTCATCTTTGTAAAAGTTCGGGGAACGTCAACGAGGATTTCGTGTAAGATTATATCTCATGAAACTGGCACATACTGAAAACTATTAAATGTGTGTTTGAATAAGTTGAAAACTCATATGACTTTAGAAGATTAACTGTGTAAATCTTATCAACGTCGTTTAGAAAGTCATGAAAAAAAATTAAGTTGCACTTGGATTTATTTGAAGATTAGTTTTTAAAGATTTTTTAGGCATTGCTTTAACATATATGTTTGCTCCTAAATTATTTTGAAAAGATGTTGAAGATTAGTTTGTATTAACGAATTAAATTGCCATTGAAAGGCTCTCACAGTTTTTAGGAATCGTTTCCATAAGTATTATTGATCCTAAATTATTTTGAAAAGCTCCTTGTTTGCAAGCTTCAGAATTCCTGTTTTATCTAAAATTTCCTTTCGCTGATTCAAAAATTTTACCTCAAAATTTTCCCAGTATTTTTTCTTGTTTGATTTTTGAAATTACGCTTCTAATTTGCTACCTTTTATTTTAACCACAGAATCTTTTCAGATCGCTGCTCACCTTCTTGAAAACAGATTTCTTCATCCCAGAAGGTAAACTTATTAAATTTGCACTTCAAAATATTTCATGGCTATGTTTATCTTAGCAAAAACAAAAATTACTAGCGCGATTGTTTACTAGTCATAAGGCACGTCAAAAGAATTAAGGATCACTCTTCAAAGCATTTCAACTGGTATCATATAAATTAGTACATCTCCTGTTTGTATTCTGTTTATATGTTTCATTGAATATGCATCTTAATGCATATTATCTTAATATTTTGATTTTTATTATTTTTGTCAAATTAAGGTAACTCTTCATTATCATAACGCTCTTCGCTTAAATAGGTTGTTAGTTGTTGTGTGATTGTGCCGTGATTTTGAAGCAATTTGATAGAAAATTTCAAAAATAATCTGCATGAAAAATTTGCATCTTCTTGACATAATCCAAGATATTTCTTGGAACTTTACTTCTGATCTCAGGTTTCCAAAACGACTGGTGGATCTTTCCTAAAATATGAATGATTTGTTTAACCGTTCCATTTTCGAAGAACTTCCTTCAGTGTTCGACAAGGCATTAACTGCTAGATTGGTCTTTACAGAAAAATCGAAAAATATCTATTCTAAAAAATGTTTACTCAACCAAACCTGTAAAATATTCCTGAACATCTCTGAGAATATGGTGTTCGAAGTTGAAAAAAAATGTCATGTATCAGAAGCTCCTCCAAGAAAACTCCAAGAAGAAAATGCTCATTGTCAAAGCGAAATATTTCAAGTAATTTATTCAACAAACAATTCAACTTCATAAATATGCTCAAGCAAGGGTTTAAGCTACACGATCAGTCATTTTAGCTCAGTTTTAAGTCGTTTTTGACTTATTCTCGCCAAAAGTGGAGTCACAAGTCGACAAATCGAAAAGATCCATCAAATTTGAGTCGATGTTTTTGATTCGTCGATTTGTCAATACCAGTTACATATACTCAAATTTGAGTGACTCCACTAATGACGAAAGTGAGTGAAAAACGACTCAAACCTGAGTTTAAATGGCTGACCAAGTACGTTATAAACTAAAGAGAAAGTCAATGAAGATAATTGAGGTTCTCGCGCATTGTTGCGACTGATGTTTGCACATCCCCATATAGAAAAGGGATAAGGATATAGAACATGTTTTTAAAAGGCAGTTTCTTACTTCGACTGTTCATTGCAGCCATTTAGTTGAACTTGCAAGTGTAACATTAGCAGTCATTTATTTATCAGTTTGTTTTTCCAAACTACCATGAACAACTAGAAAATGAGAAGAAATTTTAGTTATTTCAATTTCATCCCAACTACCTTTATTGCGTCTTTGGAGAAGTTATTTAGCTTTCTAGAAGAAACATCTGAACAACTTCTCCAAATTTGTTTGAACAAACAATTATCCAACATTGATGTTTGTTAAGTAGTCGTCATAATCCACTCGTGTCTCGTTAGCCTCAAGTCAAACACCACGATAGTCGAGAACCAGCATTCAAATTTGAAACAGTTCATCCACAGTGTCCCAAAAAGAAAATGTTAAAATCAAGTGAACCTTGCAATCAGACTTGTTGCTACCACACTGCGGCCTAAAGTTATTAATAACCGGAACAGGAACTACTTCCAGCACAGATACCGAACGGAAACATGAAGCCACCCTTCAAGATCAGTCACTCAAATTTACGGGTAACGAGATAATAGTACGTTCACACTACAGTTCATATTACGTGATATACACACTACCAAAATGACATGTAAATTTCTGTCCCCTAAGACCGACACATGCAAGCGTCCTTTGGCACATAAGAATGAGTTGAAAGAGACGAGAAAATAAATTCAATCAAACAAATCTTTCTTTGAATTGCGTATGTGTCAGTTTCAGAAGACCTAATTTTACACGAAATCTCTCTTTACGTTCCTCGACTTTTTACAAACATGAATTACGTCTCGTGTTTAATTCATAATTTCTAAGTGTGTAGAGTATCTTGATATCGCATGACATAAACATTATTTTCAGTGAAAACTAGATGTATAGTTGCTGATATCAAGATACTCTATATCACGTAATATAACCAGTAGTATGAACGTACTATAAGGATGCACTTGCAAAGTTCTATAAGTAGCTGCTTGGATCCAGAATGCGCAGTTTTATACCCCGTTCTTATTACAACCTTTATTACGTTATATAGAGTATCTTGATATCAAATGTCGTGCACATTTTTTCCCAGGTAAAACTAGATATATAGATGCTGATATTAAGATACTCTAAATCACGAGTGGGCTTTTAGCCATTACTACAAGAAGGATATATTTAAGTGAAACGTGCAGATCTATACGAACCTAAGATCTTTGAGTAGTCTGAAGGATGAAGGCTTTGAAAAAGTTGCTTCTTTTCATATCAGAACGAGATAAAGTATGCCTATTCTGCAAGTCGATTGAGCCAAAACCAACTGCACTCCCTTGACGAGTCGACAAATGTTGAATCGAGTGATTCGACTATCGGTGCAATTCAAATGAAGAGTCAACTCACTTGATTCGACAATTGTCATCTCCTCATGTGAGAACAACTCGTTTCGGCTAATTTGACACGAAGAATAGACCCAAGGTAACATAATGGGCCTACTCTGCGAGTGAAATAAGTCAAAACGAACCGCTCGCATTTGGCGAGTCGAAAATTCGAAAGAGAGGAACATGTATTCAAACGTTAATTTCTCAGCAACTCTCAGCAACCCCACGGAAACAAGTCTCTTTGTTTACAAAATCAGATTCGTCGTTTTGAATAAGTGGTCGACAATTCCCCCAATTGAGTGATTCGACTAAGCGTGCAAATCACATGGAAAGTCGACTCACTAGATATGAAAATTACTGACTCGTCAAGTGAGAGCGATTCGTTTCGACACATTTGACTCACAGAATACACCCAAAATTCAAATGAAATATTGCCTGTATGTAACGATTGGATTCCAGGGTTGTTTGAAGGATTTTATGACGTTCACTTTATTTTGAAGAGCTAGACCTTCGTTCTGTTTATAGATTCATAAATAAATGAGAATTTTTCATAAACGCATGAACAAGTAGTACAATGTTTGCTGGTTTTTTGAGTTTTCTGATAAAAAAAATTCCGATGGTTTTGTCCATGAATTCCATCCATGATCAAACGCAAGGGAATCAAATATTCTGCGAGTTGATTGAGTTGAAACGAGCCGCTCTGACTTGACGAATTGAGTGAGTCGACTCTCCATTTCACTTGCACGCAGAGTCAATTGTCGACTTGTCAAGTGAGAGCGACTCGTCTCGACTCATTCGGCTCGCAAAACAGGTCCACACGGCCAGCCGTTTCAACTCAGTTTTGAGTCGCTTTTGACTCACTTTCGTTAAAAATGGAGTTACTAAAATTTGATTAAATGTTACTGGCATGATTTGAGTCGATGTTTTTGATTTGACGACTTGTAAATTCAAGTAACATTTACTAAATTTTGAGTGAGACCACTTTTGACGAGAGTGAGTCAAAAACGACTCAAAACTGAGTTGAAACGGCTGGCCGAGCAGTTATTTAAATTTTTGTTGTTTGTGGGTTAGTCTGCATATTGATATGCAAGAAAGAGGTAACGATAAAGTAAAAGATGTTACGAGTATAATAAATTCGTATTTCAGATCCCTGAATCATAACTGAATGAAGGGGCAGTTTATTGTCAAGTTCAATGGAACTTTACGTCAGCCATGACAAGTTTTGCTTAAGTTACTCAAAGTGTTAGTGGTCAATGACGAGAAGACTCTTGCACTACAATTTAACTCGACTTTTGCAAAACGGAATAGAAATATTTGAATTTATGTTATGAGAAGACAGTTGACCTCACAGAGAAGTAAAGGCTGAACCATAATTTTTTGAATAAGCAAGGTGACAGTGTATTCTAGAAAAGATAAGTTCATAATGTTCGTAAAGAAGAAATTAAGCAAATCAGTAAGAGAATTTTGGAATCAGTTCAAATCTACAGCAGATAACCGTTCTTAATGGAAACACAAACCACATAACAGTTGAATTGCTCTACCGAACATCCCAATATCACTTTGATTGATTGATTAAACGACCTTGATTTGCTTCCCGTCTCTGAAGCTTTCCAGAGACAGCATTGTTTCCAGACGATTATAACTGGTGTTTGCATCAAACCAACAGTTACGCATTTGACAAATTGCTCTGGAAATAATGGAGAAAGCTGCCATGTCGGATAACAAAAACAGTTTAATGGTTCTTCAAATTGCTATTTATCTGTGTCAAGAAAAACACAAAAAATATTTTCGCCGGGAATGACGAGGGATACTTTCACATTAGGCAATTAATAAAGAATAAACCGTTAGTGAAAAAAGAAAGACGAAAATAATGACCGCTTCTCAGTTGATCAAAAACAAGACTGCGTGTTCCATATCAATACTGATCGAGCAAGTTGGAAGCAATAAAGTTCACTTAAAGTCATCGTCTGCGTCAATTTACTGAAAGATTTTTATCCCCGCAAAAAAAAACTCTTGTGCGTGTTAAAACATTACTAGGGTTTATTTTCATTAGGGCGAATCTACAATTGAGAGATTCTTTCCGGGCTCGCTCTCTTTCATTCATTACAGCGCCATTATAAAACTTTCGAGGGAATCTTTAGTACAGATCGAAACACAACAATGCTGGCTAGCATACTCTGCAAATAGTAGAATGAAATACGTAAAGGTGATTGGTTTATGAATGAAAGAGAGCAAGCCCGGAGAGAATCTCACAATTGTAGAGTCGCTCTAATGAAAAAAACCGTAGATTAAAAGATTTCAATTTCAAAAGGAAATTATTGAGCAAATAAATCAAGTCGAGTCCCATTAAAAAAAATCTTCCATATTTGTAATCCGTGCTGTTAAAAATCACCTACTTGAGGTTCAAAATGGACGGAAGGGAAGACAACATAATATAGTATAACTACTGTACAAATACATCTGATTTCTGGTGCGACAACTTTCGGTGGACTTGTGCAAACACCTATTTTCAAATCAGCTTCTGTTTTTGCTTGTCCGAGTTCATTTGGCTATTCACTATTGTCAAAATCAATATCCGTTTTCATTCGGGTGGAAAAGATTTTCAGTTTAAGGAACAGTTTGCAGCACCGCAGAGTAGATTCCCAAAGAACTTTCAGATTCAGGAAAAGTCAAAGAAACTTAAACCACCATTCGCCAGAGGAAAGTAAGACACCGAATCAGTGACTAGGTCAAAAGCTTTAAAACGAAGGTTAATACAGATACAGTACGGTTAATACGAATGCAGTAGTCAATGTTGTGATTTTATAAATATTTCTCTTATCATTTCAAGCTTATTGGTTTCATAATTCGCGTATTGCTTGCTCTCAACTTGGTGTTCTAAATGCACTACCACTGTTATTGAGAGCTTTCGATGCCAGGTACTATTTTTGCATAAGTATGATTGTGTGGAAAAGTACAATCATACCCTATGCCCACGGAGTCGTGAAATTTTCCTTAACAAAAATTCCTAGACCAGACCGGGAATCGAACCCAGCCACCTCCAGCATGGTATTGCTTTGTAGCTGCGCCTTTACCGACTTAGCTAAGGGAGAACCCGATTTCATTACTTATGACTTTTAAAATCAATCGATAATGGTTTCCAGAAAACCGGATCGATTCGACTCCGTTAGGGCTTCAAATAGATTTCGTTAGGCCAACGGATAACAATATTTTAATGGAATGAACGGAGCTTGCGGAATTTGTACCAAACGGAAGTTTATTGTAACGAGAATTTTTATCCAACAGGACAGTTTCTAGCATGCGTTTATCCAGATAATTGATTGGGATTCAGTTTAGCTTTCAAATTACCAGCTACGAAGAGCTTACTGCTTCCTAGTCAACAAGGATATTATCATGGATTTTGAAAGAATAAACACCATGTCGTCTATTCAGCTGGAATCTTAAACAAAATAAATATCAGATCGATGAAAACCAAACGTGAAATGGTACTCAAATGAAAAAAAATCAAAGAAGAACACATGTCAATGATGTTTTCTTCCGCGATTATGAGCAGCACAAATTATTAACTCAGAAGAATAATGAACAGGGTTATTCACGTTATCATGCCCTAGCAATATGAAATGTCAAATACAAATAAAATCTTTTACACTGAAACAAGTTGCTCATCAACACCTGCGAGGATAAAAGGAAATTTTCAGAAACTTTTTGTAATAAAAACACTTTAAATATATTAGATTTAACCAATGATTTTTCAGTGATTTTCCAAAAAAACAACTCTCAATATCTGAAAAGATTTTCGAAAATTTACATTTTTTTTTGTTATTTTGTAGCCATTTTTCGATGTGATGATTGAAGGTTTTTTATTAAACCTTTTTAAGCCACTTTTAAGTTGATTGAAAATTGTAAATTGTTACGATAATGCATTCAGCTTAATCATTGCATCAGTAATGTCTCAAAAATTGATGAAATCAACATTTTCACTCATGTGCATTACTTTGAATTGATGAATAAAATCTAAACTGCTTAAAAATATACATATAAGGACTGCTATGAGTACACCTATATGAAAAATAGTATGACTTATTTTGACAGCTGTTGTGTCAATGTATTGATTGCTTTGTAAACAAACGAAAACCTTCATTAAAAGTTAAAGTTTTACTTCAAGTGTGAGGTCTTACGGAAGCGAAAATCGATTTTTACCAAGTACTGCACTGAAAAGGGATTGTCGCAAAGAAAATTAGCAAAAGAAGAAGGTGTTTGTGTCTGTGCGGTCCAAAATGCGATCAGTCGGTTTGCTATGCATAACACATTGAAGGACTTACCCGGCCGTGGTAGAAAAACAGGTGCGCAAACCCAAATTTGGACAAAAAAATTTGCAAAGTTTTTGAAGTAAAAAAGAAGGTATCCATCAGAGATTGCGCGAAAAAGTGTCGAGAAACGATTGGACGAATGGTCCAACGCGCAAAGGTGCGGAATTCCCTGAAGACGTACCGAAAACAAAAATGTCCGAAACGCAGCCAAATTCAGGTGGATTCCGCGAAAACTCGGGCTCGGAAGCTGTACGACGACGTTTTGAGCAAAAATGACATGTGCATTATCATGGATGACGTAACGTACGTCGAACCGGACTACAGGGCACTTCCAAGAGCACAGTTTTACATCGTGAAGCGTGTTCAAAATTCAGAGAAGAAGATTTTTTGCGAAAAATTTGGAAAAAAAGGTGCTGGTTTGGCAAGCAATTTGCCAGTCCTGTATGAAACCTTTTTTGCAATACCGCCAAAAAGAACACACTATTTTGGCCTGATTTGGCATCCTGCCACTATACGCGTGCAACCTTGGACTGGTATGAAGGGAACCAAATTCAAATTCCAAATTGTCCACAAATAAGGCTCATTGAGAAATTTTGGGCTTTGAACAAAGGAAAGCTGCGGAAGAAAGCTAGTGGAGCAGATTACATCATCAAATTCAAAAATGGCTGGGTAAACGTAAACAAAACCATCGACGGAACAGTTGTGCAAAACCTCATGAGGAACAACAAGAAGAAGGTGCGAGAGTTGTGGTCTATTTTGTTATGCTCTTTTTTGATGGTGAATAATCAACGTAAATGAATTTGAGCTGCCAAATAAATTAAACATATTTAAATACAGCATTTTTTAAGTGAACTCATAAATAACGATACAGTCCTTAGATGATCATGATTTTTCGAATATCGTTGAATTTATGACATATTTGGTACATAGGCCGAATGAAGTAGCTAGGTTTACATTACCTCCTGTTACCAAAGCTATTTTATTATTAACAACTGAGTTGGTTTCGCATTTTCCGTCACATGATTAGTATTTACTCTATCAATAAAAATGTCCGATCCCTAATTTTTTTTCCATATTGATATGTCATCGAGACAATACTAATTTATATTTTTGATTTTCTGGCCAAAAATGCTGGAAAAATATTTGCCTCGAATTTTCAGCATAGGATTAATCCTAGATCTATAGACCCAAATTGAAGCAATTTTCCCTGTTACTCTCATAACACGCTAGCAAGTACTTTCATAGTCCAATGGAATGGAAAATACCATTGGGATATTTCAAAAAAGCACCGAAATCAATCGGAGACCGAGAAAGGTTAAAGTCTTTTATTATTACGTTGGTCTTTTTGAATAGTTGTGTGAGAATTCTCATAACAGTTTTTATGTGTTCAATTACAGTCTGCCTTTGACATAAATCCATATTCAAAATTCATGCAAATTTTTCACCACAACTCCCTTACTACTCAAGACTTTTCGCAGCTGGAAATAGTCGTCACGAGAGCAAGCAAAATCTCATCGAATCATTTACAGATTTTAATACCACATTCGCCCAAACTCACTTAACTGTATACCACAACAAATTATGTTCCATTGAACGAAAACAGCCTAATGATGCAATCAAATCGTCTCAAATTCGTCCATCCGAAGGCAGTGAATAGTCAGATTTTTTTTCTTCTCCCAAACATCACACCAATTGATAGTTTTTATCCGGCTCCCCAAGGTTAATGATGGCTGATTTCTCGATTGTTATTGAATCATCATCAATCACTGGGTTGGCATAACTCAACCTTCGCCGCTGGTAATGTGGTGATTTGAAGTTCAAAACTAATCGATGGTGTGAATAGTTTTTTTTTTAAACTAAGTTTTCACGACAACATTTCCTTGAGCCGTGTTTCACACATAAGTGTAGATTTCACCTTGCTCTGGCACCCAAACAACCAACCGCTTATCGCTGAACAATTTAAACATCATTAGAAGTGCATTCCGTATCAGCAGCCGCTGATTGGTTACACAATGGGCCAAGTACCGAATTGCAATCTGTCAATTACCGGAATCCGGTCGAACCCGTTGAAAACCCTAGCTCTTAATCCACCTGCCGATCGCTCGCTTCAGCTCAATCAATCTCCATATTTCGATAACCCATCAATTCAATTCCGCATTTGTTTTCGACGGTTTTTTTTTCACCGCCCGAAGCTTATTGATTCTCAATCTCCTCTCGAGCGATGTGTGTATTTGTTTACTTTAGTACTTTTAAAAACAGCACTTTTGGTTCACGTTAGCTAAATGGAAGCTTTTATTTATTCTCCCCTCTCTCCTTGGCCCTCTCACTCCGGAATTCTCGCCCATCGTCAACGGAGTGATCTGCTTCACTCCTCACGCCACCACCGAACTGCTGTTTGTGGAGCAAGAGCAGGGCAGAGTGAGTGAAAAAAAAATTAAACAAAATTTATTTACTCACTAAAAAAGGTGAAATACTTGCTTCCATTATCGCTCATTTTCTATCGGGGCACCTCGCGCTTTATATGGGAGATTCGTGGCTCGCGTTCCAATCACCCTTCGCGCACACCAGCCCACAATGTGCTGGATGGACCAAAATTGTCGGACCGGCTGCGTATGTTTACCCTCGGATCGCTCACTCGGCCGCTTGTGGGCCACCGGCAGCAGCCAGCAAGTATTTACAAGCCAGCAAGCAAAAAGAAAAATACACTCCGAGTGAGTAACATAAATAATCTCGTCCATTTGGCTCACACTCGACGGACGACTGACTCTACGGCTGACTTCTTGCCGCCCACCCACCTAACCCACCCAACCTGGTTCAGCTGTGTGAAATTTGGTGTCCATTTTGACGCGCACAAATTGTGCGCGCTTCATTAGATTAAAAACTATTAACTGCGTGTTCCGAATATGGTTTCTGGTTTTCACCTTCGGAGCGAGGAGCAGCCGAAGAAGACACACAACTTTATCACGCTCGCCCATCATCATCATCATCATCGTCGTCGTCATCATCCGTGTGCTGTTGTCGAAGTCAACAGCGCGTCGGGTGGAGGATATTTGAGGCATAGTGTGTTAGCTCACAAGCAAGTGGCGCTCAATTTGCGCTCGTTATCACCCGCCGAGCACAACCGCCGCTCACACTCTAACTATGACCAACCATCTACCGCTATGCAGACGATGCCCACCGAACCCCGCTCGGTATGGAAGTAACAGTGGAGAGTGTTGAACATATTGGCCCCTGCCACACCGATGCAGTTAAACTGCGAAACGGCACTGATCCGAGTAATGGCGATGGCTTGCGCGAGTTGTGCTCTCTTTCACACCTTGCGCGGCCGAAGTCGATGATGACGACGATGACGATGATGACGATGATGATGGATCGCGCGTTCGGCGAATAGAGTGGCTCCGGCGGCAGTCGATCAAATGGATGATCGACGGATCGATTGTTGGTGCGAAAGTGTTGAGCCGGATTGAAAGGGCTGAACGATCTCACGCTTCGGTAGCTGTTTCATCGACTGGAACTGGAGGTGTGGGTAGTTGGTTTTTGTTTCGTCGTCGTCGTTAATTATGCTTTGCTTGAGGAGGTTTAACTTGACAATTTGGATCACTAGTTTGAGACTCGAAAATTAAGTTGTTCGATTTACGTTAGGTTCAAGCTTCCACCACACATTAGAAACGATACGTGTGAATTCAATCAAAATCGGGTTTGATGATTTGAAAGGTATACAGAGATGGGTCGTCAAAATGTTTCAGAGATATTTGCGGAACATATTATACCTCTTTTGTGCATTTAACATCAATGTCATAGGAAGCACGTTTTGGTTGGGATTTAACGTACTACGACTTAGCTTGATAGCTCAGACAGTAATCAACTGATCTTTTTAAGTCCTTTTTCGATAATTAGATTCTAATGGTTTAGGTGATCTTCTTTATCGAATTTTGCATCTTATCTCCAAGAAAAGACAAAAAGATTTAATGATATTTTTGCCACATGGCTTAACATACAGAAAGTCAAACGAGGCAGGAAAGGTTTGATTGGTTCTCTCGTCTTATTGTTTCAAATAGCACTAGGTAACAGTACTTTTCTTTAACTCGATAAGGTGATGACTCACCACCAATGCAAATAATGCGCTGAATTCAATGCTGTGGTCAGAAAAAATTAAGCAGTGCCGTTTTGGTGACATATGAAAACTGTTGTTTTTGTAAATAATCTTGGGATCTAGTGCATCCTATTTTGAATATTAGAACTACTCTATAAGTGACAGTTTTGGTTTTATATGGTTCTAATAGCATGAATTAGACTTCAAGAATGCATGGTAAAATCACTATATGATAATTGAAAGTAGCTGTAACACTCGATGCGTTATTACGCATAAACTACTGTGCTATATTTTAGCGTTTTTCATTTGCTTTGTTTAACACGTCAAAATGATTGGTTCAACTATTCATTTCCGTTGATAAAGTTGTATCTAAAATGTCGCGAATTGAATTTGAGACTAAAAGAAAATTCTGCAATAATTCTGGTGCACCGAAAAGGGTGTTACTTACGACCAGATTGCGAAAAGAGTAAATGTTCAACGGCGGCAAACGCATCGTCGAAAAGTCTGCAAGGAGTGCTCCCTCATGATTTACCAGCGAAGTGGCCGGAACCTGGCTCCAGCAACCCTGATTTGGACCAAAAAGTTGTGGATTATATTCAACGGAACAAATCTGCTCTCACTCGCGATCTAGCCAAGAAGTTCAGGACCAGCATCGGAATGATTCAACGAATCAAGCGCAGGAATGACTCTGAAGACGTACAAAAGCAGAAAGTGCCCAAACAAACTCCGAACAAAAGTCTCGTGCCAAACCAGGGCTCGAAAGCTGTACAGCTGCATTTTGGACAATGTCGACCAGTGCATTTTGATGGATGACGAAACATACGTTAAAGAAGATTCAAGAACGCTACCGGGGCTGCAGTTTTATACTAAATCTGTTGGGGAACGTGGCCAACCGTAGATACGACTGTTGCGATGGAGAAATTGGTCAGAAGGTGCTCATTTGGCAAGTTATTTGCACATGTGGCTTGCGTTCTTCAATTTTCTATACAAAAGGAACTATAAATGCTGAGATTTATCAAAAGGAATGTTTGAAGAACAGGTTGCTACCATTGTATAGGAAAGCACCAGTCCTCCTCTCTTCTGGCCAGATTTGGCATCGGCACATTACGCCAAATCCACTCTACAGTGGCTGACGGAGAATAACATCAAGTTCGTAGAAAAAGACATCAACCCACCAAACTGTCCCCAGTTGCGACCGATCGAACGCTATTGGGCAATAGTCAAGCGTATATTTAAGAAGGATGGTACAGTGTCCCAAAACATGACCGATTTTAAGAAAAATTGGGCAGCGGCATCCAGGAAGTGCACAAAGGTCACTGTGCAGAATTTGATGGCAGGTGTCAAATCAAAGGTACGGGCATTCTACAGTTGCAATGAACATACGACTAGTTTTTCCGATTTGTTCTTTGTAGACATGTTCGGCTATCCATAAACTGAAATAGTATGTTGGCTTGAGGCTGTGTTCGTCATGCGCTATGTTCAGTATCGCAGAAGTGTTATAACTACTTTTCGATGCACTCCCAACAACAGCAATGTTCGTTCGGGTTGATCTCAGCTTTTTTTTGTTTTCGACAAGCAGGAATACTCAGATCGGGCTTTGCCGTTATCATTGTGTTTGAGCCATAACGCAATCAACTCAATTGGACAGCTTCTTCCTTCAACATTGCTCAACCATGTGTACGACAAAATGTGAATTCAAGTGTAAAAATGATCCACAAAAGTTTTGTTATGCCGATGACATCCATATTTCTATAAAATCGGTCAATTTCACTGCTTCGTTGCAAACTGCATATAGGCATTAGTTTGAAATTGCTCCTGAAGATTTTGATGAACTGTGGATTCCAAAAGTGTTATGTAGTTCATGCAATACGTGCTTGACTAGGTGGATGTCCGGCGCAAGGAAAATTGATTTCTTAAGTAACTTTCATACGAACGATATACAGTTTCGTAGTACTTAGTACTTTTTTGATCGACATTATATTACATCATCTAATTTCAATAATTGTTAATGTCTTACTTACTAGCTCACTTTTTTGTTATCTCTCAGTCGCTATTTGTCTTTCGACATGCTCACCATATGGCGTTGACCATTCTGTCATGCAACGGATTGTTATTTCTGCCTAGCAAAAGTTAAGTAACAAGGACGTCACAAGACAGTTGAGTATCCACAAGTGGCTTCTATGACAAGACCTGTACCACATTCAAGTTAAGTCCCGTATCCTGTTTATCCAAAGTGAAACGAATGCCCTCTGTTGAATCAACCACTACAAGAAGCGAGCAGGTTCGAGGTGAAATCTGGAAAAAACCCACAATTGTTTTTTTTAATATCTTTATTAGGATGACTTTAAACCTCCGGGGCTTGTTCGTCACCACCAAAAATTGTTAACACAATCCGAATTTAATGATTTGGTGCAAGACTTCGACTTAACGAAGGATGAACACATCAAGGAGATCAAAATTTCTTGTCACAAAAATTGTCACAACGGCAAGCTTCACCAGGACGATAATCTTAGTTTTTAAACTAAGTTTTTATAATTCAAATCAATCGGAAGCACACCAACAGCAATTACTGCGATATGTTTTGAGCAACTAAATATCGAGATTTACATATCCAAAAGCTCAAACTCTTTGGGATTCATATCCATATGTCTCGATTGGAATGTATCAGGGATTAAATAGTTAGTAAATAGTATTCATCTTAAGGTGAAGGTCACGTGAATTCACATTAGACGTCATCGTGGTCGATTTTCATCGTCGTCACATCAACTTTTTGAAGACACAATCCTAAGACACTTCAAATATTAAACGTGTCAAGCTTTACTAGAATCAAATAAAATCGAATACAATCATTCTTCTCTGCAACAAATATGAAATCTTTGTAGTTATTTAGATCTGTGCCTTTAAAAAGTTTAAAAGCACGATGTTAATGTATTCTAGCGACCTCCAGCTAAACCAATTTTAGTAGAAATTCTAATCTCAAGGAGCAATAATTAAGGTCATTAGAAACAAAATATAGGCATAGGAATCGGAAGAAAGTTGTTTAGATTAAAACAGAACAAATTGGAAATTGTTTTCCAATCTCAAACGTAGATGTCATGAAATCGACATTATTCTTTGAAGATTCTAGGATTTAATGATTCTTTTTCCTAATTTCTCCTCTGTTCTGGCAGTTATTTGTTAGTTATTACTGCATTTGTTCTTTTTAAAGATGTTCGATTATTGCGAAACAATTTGAAATTTACACATTATCGCGTTTGTGACCAGATATATCAATAGTCAATTTCCCGTGAATAATTTTCAATGGGATAAGATGATTGCATTTCCGAAAAGGATTTGTTCCCCCATCTGATTCTGTTATTTGTTTTCAAGATTGAGCTATTATTTGCAAGGACCGGTCACTTATGATTTTGTTGGTTTTTGAACTCAACTATGAATTTAAATCTCGCATCTCTACGTCTTCTAGTGGAAAGTTGAAATTTGAGCCACAGTCGTTTGTGCCTTTGGCGTTGCACTGGAAAATCTAAGCACCCTATGATGACCGCAACAGGATGTGTTTTGAAAGGTTTTAGCATTCCAGAAGTGGTGACTTTGCAAAAGACCTGAAGCGACCGATAAAACATTTTGAATGAACAAAAGTTTAAGCAACCAGAACTTAAAGTTTCATGGGATAAAGCTTGATCAATAGATGTACCGAAATATTTTTTTTGTTCGAATCAGGGATCTAAATGCTTGAGCAAATTTGTTTTAAAAATCAATGACTGAGTTTATACCCCTTTCCAAGCAACACCAGCCAACACAATTGGTTGAAACAACTTGATTATTTGCATTATTTAAGTCAAATCAAAGTAATTTTGAAGCTGCTAGGGCTCAGTAACGAGCATATCTCTCTGTCAAACAGTTACTCCAAAAAGAAAAAAAAAGGAAAGCGAAGAAGACGTTGTTTTCAAACCAGTTTAACTCATCTTAAAAATTGCCAATGATGTTCTAAACTACACTGAAGAAAACAAATGAACATAATCATAACCATACAATTTCTAAAACAAGCGTAAACAATGAAATTGTTTGAAATTTTTTATACAACAGTCCTGATTTAGGAGGTACCTGGCTTAAATATACATGAAATAAAGGTTGACCACGTTAAAAATGAAACACAAGCAAATAACTAGAACACAAGAAGAGAGATTAGTAATTTCCATTTCATTCCAACTATCTTTATTGTTTATCTTGACAGATACTCGTATTTCGCCTACAATGTGCAGACTTCTTCAGTGTCGTGTACTAATACTTTAATGTACTAGTACACGAGTGCACGACACTGAAGAAGTCTGCACATCTGTCAAGATAAGTAATAAAAATAGTTGGAATTTGATGGAAATTACGAATCTTTCTTCTCATTTTCTATTTACAGGTACTCCATTAAACCGCTCACACTCTCCAGGATTCACAATCAAATTGTTTGTTCAAGTTCTGGAGCATTGTTTACAAGTAAGTTTCATTGAAAAATGTGGAAAACTTTTTGAACGGGAGTCGGAAGAATTCGTGATGAAATTCCGTATGCGTGTTTTGAAAATCGAAAATTTCAAAACGTGCCACATCAAAAATGTAGGAATCATGAGTTATACTGCTCCCATGACATCAAATGTCACAGAAAATGTCTGCCCATCGATCCGAAAAAAAAAGGAGAGTGGACAAACACATCCTCATAGAAACGTTTGAGACGACATTGAAGCTTTTGGGAGCAAAAAAATTGCTTCTATCCACGAAATGGCACAAAAACATGGGCACTTAGGCTTTACAGGGTGAGTGGTAATTCCTGTGAGTGTTTTTTAAACATGTGTAACTGTGGAGGGATTGAACACATATTTTTTTTTTCATTATTCTTTTAAAGCGTATTTAAATATCAACACGGTTTGCAAGTTTATTTTGAATTTTCATTCGTTAAAGAGTTGTGGTAATCATGGACGCGAAAAAGAAGCTCTTGATTAATCTGTTTATGAAACATTTTAGACTAAGTAGTATTTAAAAAAAAATAAAACCCCTCGGAACAAACAAAAGATTCGTTTCGCACCATCAAACGATACAAAGAAACCGGTTCTTGAAAAATACCTCCCAGACCTGGCCGTGAACGCACTGTCATGTGTCCGAAAGCCATCAATTGAATGAGAAAGCGAATTCGGTGGAATCCTGGGAAGTCTGGCAAAAGAACTTGGAATGTTGTAGTCAACGATCAAGAGTGTTTTAAAAGACGACCTTGGGCTGAAAAAATACAACGGGTACAGAAGATTGCAAGTGTCGAAAGATTTCGGAAACTGCTCCAGCGGCAGGTGATTGTGAGATTCTGTTTTCGAACGAAAAAACGATCCTGCTCCAGGATCACCACTACTCGAGCAGGAACAAATAACTGGATAACTGGCCTTGGTATTTAAAAGCTCAGATTAAGAGGTAAAATGCCTGAGGATAATATCATAAAATTGTTCTCACAATGTTCTGCGAATATATATACCAAATTCAGGTAAGGCAATACCAAAAAAGTACCTCTTAGGAGTTCCCAGGTATCCGAAATAACAAGTTTTGATATTCGAGAGATGTTTTGCTTGCAATTCTTGCGTATTTTGTTTGGGTATTTTACCTCTGAATCTGAGCTCATTAATACCAAGGCCAGTTATCAAGATCTAAATTAGGTATTCATATGTTGTTGTCTCCTGCTCGGGTACCACCAAAATTATCGTGTGTATGTAGCTCCATTTGTGATAATTTCAACGTAAAAGTCTTTAAAAGTCCTAAAAAATCAATTTTGCAATGAATAACCAAAAAATCACTAAGCTTTTCGTACGATACGAGATATGCAAACGCTTTTTTGCAATACAAGCATCCCGCTGTTATTCTGAAACAAATCCTGAACCTAAAAAAGTATCTAAGTATCTAAATATCTGTTTAAAAAAACCAGCACTTAAATGCCATCAAGTTCTATACTCAGATAAACTGCTTATATAATGCTAAAAAAGGTGAATTAACATATGCCGCTCGTAAAAAGCATTAGTAATGCTAGAATAATGCTCCTTAACTTAACTGTCAGTTTTGATAGCCTGTTTGTGGCACAGCTAATGCTATTGTCCTCCATTTATCTGCTGTCTGTTCCCAATTTATTTTTCGAACTATGTCGTCTTTTCCTTCATTTTATTGATGGTCCAAGCGAAAAAAAAAGAGAAAGTATGCATGTAACAATGAGCTATAAACAAACCGCTTAGGTCATACTCATATTATTAGTATTGAACGGGTTTATAAATTTAATAAACTGCTAAAATTTCTGGTACTGCATCTGGAACGATATGAAATATGCGATTGATCTCTTTAATTCTTTTGTAAAAAAATCTAAGCATTATATGAAAGCCCTATATTAGCACTAAATGCACATATAAAGCATGTATGCTGTGAACATAATTAATGCCTTTATGCACTATAACAGTATTAAATACGCATATAAAGCTGGGGATAATGCTTAGTACTGGTTAGAGCTTGAATGCATTTTGAAGCTTGCATGCATAGCATATGCTAATATAATAATTTTAAGCAGCATTCTGCTAAAGTGCTCCTATCGGCTTAATGCTTAATTACTTGGGAAGCGAGACCTGTAAATGATGTCGGAGTCCTTTAAAATACAAAGAAGAGATAGGAATGGCCACTCTTTTGGTAAAAACTGATGAAGCTTTTCCACGAGAAATTGCTGATATGTTGGATAATAGCGATTGGTAATGCGGCCTTCAGTTAAGTACATTTTATGTTTAATTAGTGCAGGTGAAATTTGCCTCCATAATTTTAGTACAGAAAATGAAAATGATTTGCATTAGCAATAAGGATGCTGGTGATCTTACGTCCAAGTGTGTGTTGCTACTTATATATGAATTTAAAATCTAACTTATCAACCTAGACCAACAGTTAAGAGATGTAAATATGCAGATTACGCTGAATAATAATGGGTTTGTCAAAAGAAGGAAACAAAAAGCATATCAGATTTGTGCATCATTTAAAATCGGTTGAAAAAAAATATTCAGATATTATTTGATCCGGCAAACAGAAGTAATTAAGGACGAGTAATTGACAAACTAGGTATATTAATGTATTAATGTTATAAAAAGCCTATTACAGTTCATTTCTTTGCATCACACAGTTTTTTTTTGCAAAACGTCGCGGATTGAAGTACGAAAGAAAATTGGTTTACTGCCAAAATGAGTGACCGAAAGCCGTTAAACCGTATTTTGGACAATCGCTCCCAGTGGGTTTTGATGGATGACAAAACGCGTGTCAAAGAGGATTCCAGAACACTGCTGGGACCTCAATTCAATAAAAATTCAGTGAGAAGGTGCTCGTTTGACAAGCGATTTGCAATTTTTTACACACAAAATAACAATAAATGTTGGGATGAACCAAAACGAGTGCAGGCATAAGAGGATACTTCAACTACCACATTCGTGATAATGTGTGCAGTATCGTACAAATAAGGATTCCGTTTCACCTGTTCTTACAATACCCTGGTTTTCTTTGCATGCACGTGAGATTTAATTCATATCATAGTAGGCTCCGAGAAAAAGAAGCGGATTTCCTTAGTTTGACAGTTGCACCATGACAAAGTGGCAGTGAAATTTTGATTCGTTCCACGTGAAAATTTCAAACGCCGTGCCAGTATCCTGGTGGACCGTGAAAAGGGTCTTAGAACGAGGAAAATAAGGACAACTATCCACCAAGGTGGCCACAGGTCGTCCGAAGCCAGCTCGGATTCGGATTCTTTTCGTGCACTGAGATCCATGCAAAGATGGTGAAAGTATCAAAAAGGAGTCTTCTTCATATCCAACCGTTCATCGATGGGTATTTGAGTTCAAGCGTGACCGTACAAACGTTGAAGACGATATACGCTCAGGACGTCCAGAAAGGGGCAAACATACTTTTGCATATAAAAACAAATAAACGATACATTAAAAACTTAAAATCGTTCCACAAAAAACGCATTCATGACTCATAAAAATCTGGTCAATATCCACAATAAAATGTTTATGATCCATAAAATTTATCAATGTGATCCATAATTTATACAAAATTTAGCAATAAAATGTCAAAAATGTACCGTTATATATCTAGGGTATGATCAGTAAAATTGTACGGATTACCCATAAACATATAGCGAATGTTCCATAAAAGGTTCAATATCATTCCTTTAAGTTGTAAAATTGATCCACAGAATGTAACATTTGTGCACTAAAATACGTGCACATGATTCATAAATTATTGAAAATGTTCCATAAATAAATTGTCTATGATCCATATAACAATGAATAATAATCTCATAAACTCATATAAATGATCCGTAGCAAATTATTCTTATAGAAAATTTTCTCAACTACAATTTTTCCAAACATTGGTTCTCAGAAAAAAAATCAAACAGCTCCTCTGTTAGACACACTATATTGTACAATGTGACATAGTAGCCACGATTTGTTATGCTGTACTCCAAATGCTAGAAATATCAATGTTGCCTCGCTGAGCAGTTGAGGATTGAAGAACTAAGGAAGTAGAAAGCGGTCGATGTTTCCGATATCGTCTTCAATTTAACGACTGATTCAAGCATTTGCCCGGTATAATGCAAACGGAGGATGTTTTTTGTAGTTAGGTCCGACGAGCGATAGCGAGTTGGACGGCAAGCGTTTGCCCGGCATAATTTTATAAAAAATCTTAAATAACAGTTTGATCAAGCCTTAAATTTGACATGTAGAATAACTTTCCCCATATTAATCTCATTGTTCCTTTATTCATCCTACGATGAATCAAACAATTGGGCAGTTGAAGGATCGGTTTTGTTTTCTAATAATGTTTGCTTACTTTTAATAACAACAACAAACATTACTAACTAATCCTGTCACCTGTCCATTGTTTAATTTCAAGTAGGATGAATTGCAAAGTGATGAGATTAATATTGGAAAATCTTCCTAGTTCTTTACATGCAGGAGTTCTCTTTAACAAATTTATTGGGAAACATGTGTCGCAGTTGCGGTCGTAAAAGAACCTGAAAGCGCGAAAGTAAATCAGCTCTTTGAAAAATTGAAAATCTTCTAAAAAGCAATCCTTCTTTAATAGCAACGTTTGAGCCGCATAGCTAAAGCAACGGACATGTTAATAGATCTGAGTAGTAGCGCAGTCAAGGATCGATTTCCTGTAGCCAAAATTAAAAAAATATAAACCCAACATTGTAATAATTCTGGCATAATTTATGGATCCTACATATTATTTTTAATGCCCAAAGTTTATTTCCCATGGGCCATATTTAGAAGCTTGTGGTAAATTTTTTCAAAACTATCATGGATCATTGACGATTGGATCAATAATTAATATTGATCATGCGTATATATTTAAGTTCACAAACGTTACATTCTAAGGATCAATTTTACAACTTCAAGGAATGATATTGAACCTTTTATGGAACATTTGCTATATGTTTATGGGTAATCCGTACAATTCTATGGCTCATACCCTAGATATATAACGGTCCATTTTTGACATTTTATTGCTAAATTTTATATAAATCACATTGATACATTTTATGGATCATATCTATTTTATTATGGATATTGACCAGAGTTTAATGGGTCAGGAATACGTTTTTTTAGAATGAATTTCAATTTTTAAAGGATCATTTCTTCAGTTTAAAGGTGCAAACTTAGGGCTGCTTCCAGAAAGTGTATCAACACCAGAAATCATAGCAAAAATACAGGATATGGTTTTGAAAGGTCATTGACCGACTGTGGATGTAATAGCTGACACTATAGGCATCTCACATGGAACAACATAGCGTATTTTGTTTGAAGTTTTGGGTTTCAAAAAACTCGGTAGTAAAATAAAGTGGAAAAAGATTTGTTTTATCTATTAACAAGTGAAAATTGTACAAAAATAGATAACAGAAAATTTGCTTTCTAAAGGCAAAACTCCTTAATAAATAGTTCCAGCAACAACAGCACACTTCGAACTAACTGAAAAACTCCGCTTAAAATTAGGGAACATGTCCGTGATCTCTGCTTATGTGTACGGGACAAGCCAAAACAAACAATCACTTACGGCCAACTGAAATCAAGTTTCTTCGACCCCAACGCTCAAGCATCGGCATTCCGTCAGCACCCACTTTGACGATGACCCCTTGATCTCGATGGTAAGCCTCCGTTCCACGGGTTTCCCCCGACGGAACAATCACTCGGCAGCATTTCTTGTTATATTTTTTCTTCTGTACCGTGCCATATTTTGGTGAAATTAATTGCTCAAATGCATTTAACGCGCATTTTATTTGCATCCATTTTCCCCCTTTCCAACATACTCTTTTTCGTCATTCACTCGCTGTCTCCTTCTGCCCCTATTCCATCGCCATATTTTCCGGTCCCCTGCCCCTGCCGACCCCATTCGTGCATAAGTGCTTGTACATGACTCTGTGTGTGTATAATTAGCAAAACTGCTCTCCGCTCAAGGTTGGGGCGTCTCAGCAGTGCAAGGTTGCAAAACTACCTAGGCAGGTACATATCGACTCGATCAAAACAAGCTGCTGACTGCGTCCAAGCTCTCTCGTTTGGGGGAGAACGTTGGTGCTTTTTGGCGCAGCAATTTCTTCCGTGCTGCGACCCAATCCACCCAGCTTTCCACAAATTTTCAGTTCATCATCCATCCATCCATTCATTCATTCATTCATTCAAGCATTTGGCTTGATGCGTGTATGTATTAAATTAATTTAGTTTTCTGCTACTGCTGTTTTCCGAAACCATACCCCTTAATGTGCACTTGGACCATGTGGCCATCAAGCATGTAAAATTGCTCCCCAACAACAACCGGCCGGGTTGAAGGTGCAAGCTGCTCCCGAAAGACCCTCATGTTCACGTGTGCTACTCTGTGTACTGCTGTTTGGAGCGTAATGTACCGTGGTGGTGGTCAAGATGGTCTAAAGAAGTAATTAGCTACCGGGTTTTGCCGAGTATCGAAAATTCAGAAAATGTAATAATTGCACTCTCTCAACGGTAATTATGATAATAAATGAATGTTATTACTTTGTTCCTGCCAGGCGATGAGCTAGGAGTTCTTCTCCTATCTTCGCGGAAAAAGAGCAGTGGAAGAAAATAAATGCAGACATTTTTCCCAAGTCAAGCAGGAGCCCTTTTCCCCTGGTCTAACGACGCTTGTCTAGGAGTGCAAATAATCATAAAAAACGCTGAAAAACATCAAGTTTATAGTTAAGCAATTAATTATGTTATAATTAGTAGTTGCTAGCCGTGCTACTGTCTTTTGCTTTGTGACCACCTCCCGAGGTTGGAGTCGAGGGGGGTGGTGAGGCGTATATGTTTTCCACTGCACTGTAGTGGGGAAGCAGTTTACGGCTGCTCGACGACGAGTGAAAAACAAATAGCAAGAAATTGACGATAGGCATGAAACGATGATGAATTTATAATTTCATGCGCCTGTGGCTGCCGCCGGTTAGTGTCGGAAGATCGCCGTCTCCGATGCTAGTTTATGGCGATCACCTCTCTCTCGTCGTCAATGGTTGCTGGCTTGCTCGAGAGTGTGTATGAGTGTGCGTGGACAAAAGAAAGGAAGAAGACCATGAACGAAAATTCCACAACATCACACATTATGATAGCATTTCTGGAAGAAGGCCAATCGACCCCCTCCCCTCACACGCTCCACGCGGCCATCATGGGTGACCCTTTGTTGCCTTAGGGGTGTAAAAATGGTTCTCCGCAGCAGTGGCTAGACGGGCATCATGCGTATCGGTTCAGCAATTATCGCCGATTGAGCCGAGCAGGTGAGAATGGGATGAGAGCGATGAAGATGGCGAACAGAATCGATTCGGGACGGGACGAAATGGTTTCGATTGGTGCGATGAACTGAGAATCACGAGAACGAGGGAAGCTGAATGATCCGGGCGTGTGAAATAAAAAGATGATGGGTGTAGGTGAGAGATCGGTTTTTGTTACGATCAGGTGACTGGAAAAGGATTCACAGTACATGACATGACATGCATTGCATGACAGCATTGCTGGGTTGTTTTTGATCTTCTTTTCGTTGATATAAAGATCAATAATTTGAATTTCTTGATCCAAACAAAATGCTTCTTGTCTTGCTTTAATTACCGTCTCACTCGAATCATTTTTTTTCGCTGATAATGTACTATGCTATACTTTTCTTCAAATAAACAACGCGTAACGCGGTGTACTCAGCTTAGATTGCATGGATTACGGGAATTCCATTATTTCTAATTCTTTTTAGATAGCACCTTTTGATAGTATCCAACAGAACACAGCACTCTGAGAACTCATACTCGATTGAATACCGAATTAACGGTCTCTGCCTCGATAACTCGGTATTTCTCAGCCGTCCTGAACCGTTTTCATGAAGATTTACTAAACACTCATCATTCCCACCCCTTTCAATTGGAGTGCGATTCAGTCTTGCTCAGGCGTTTGGCCAGTTGCAGCTTCGGTATTGGCGAATACGAGATGCCGAGATGTGGATTGTCAGAGCATAGGAAGAGCTCTGCGGAATATCCGTTGAATTCTTACAGATTTAACACATCCGGTCTCTCTCATAGCTCAACCTCTCTTTCCGTGGACTGTGGAAAGTCCTCTAGATCCCCACGAACAGTAATTTTGCAACAATTCATAAGACCAACGTTTAATACCACCGATTGCGGGGCCTTGTCCTAGTCCGTAGAGGGACGGTATTGTCAATCCCGAGGTGGCAAGTTCATTTAAGGAAATTTTTCTGATTGGAAAGATTCGCTTAATTTAAAATATGCAAATTTATCCATTTATGTTGGCATTGAAATCTCTCAATTACCGTGTAAATGCATATAGAATACTAAATTCAGATCCTGCAAAGCGCTTATTTCCAAGATGTTTAAAGTCTAGATGTAATTACTGAGGTTTATCAAATTTAGCTGCAGCTTCGTTTCGTTACTAAATTGAGTCACTTAAAAGTAATTTCAAGTCAAGTCTGCACATTGTAGACGAAATACGCGTATCTGTCGAAGATAAGCAAAGGTAGTTGGAATTAAATGGAAGATACTAATTTTTCTTCTAATTTCTAGTTAATTTCAAGTAATTAATAACAACCCATAATGCAATTTTGGTTGTATTTGGATTCTTCTTCATCTAAATGGCTTTGTTGCTTTTTTTAACCAGCTCTCCAGCCTGCTAGTAGCTTAGAATACTTGAAGCATTTCCACTTCTTTTAATTGAGAGCTTTTCATGCAAACAACAATGCATTAATTCTTATATTTTGTGGCCAGTGAAGTACAGAATATTACCAACTCGTATAATTCGTGCTCATTCTAACTGAGCTAAAGCTCGATTAAAAGTAAATCTGGACGCATGGTTTAATACACTACCGCCTTCCTGTTGGTTGGAACAAAAGCCGTTTGACAGGCATTTGTTGATGTTTTATTGACGAAAAAATTGGTGCAAAGTTTTTCTTGATTACTCGACGCATCTCGAAATGACAGATCATTGAACTTGAGAAAAGAAAGTTCATTGTGCATTAACATCTAGAGAATCATTCGTGGTCAACCTCAAAAATAGCACAAGTGTTAAAATTCCCAAAGTCAACGGTGTGTCTTGTAATCAAACGTAACAAGGATACTCTGAGTGTGGATAGAGCACAGCGCATCTATCACAAAAGTGCCACTAGGGACACAGAGCTGAGGTACGTAAAAGGCAACCCAGGTGTACTTTTTTCACCGTGCGTAACATCCTTTCAAGAGAAGGATATAAGTCCTTTTGTGCCAGCAAACATCAGAATCGCTCCCTGAAACAAAATTGAGTGGCCAAAAAGCGAGCACGATTACTATTCCGAACGAGTTTTGACGAAATTTGATGGCTGTATTTTAATGGATGGCGAAACATATGTCAAAATGGTTTATAAACACTTAGATTTTTTTACAGAAACCTGTAAAGTTTTACCGGATTCTCAACAGCTGATCGTACGGTAATTCTATTTAACGGATTTCAAGGAAATTTTACAGGTATCTGTAAATAATTTAAAATTTTACCGAAAACCGTAAAATCGGATGACCGAACTTTCAGCTCTTGAGAGTTCGGTAAAATTTCACAGATTTCTGTAAAATAATCTGAGTGTGTAAACAAATCCCCAGATGAAAATTTCACCTGAAAATTTACAAAAATCTTTAATAAGATGATCTTAAAATAATGGTTTAACATTCGTTTTGATAAAAATTGCACTTCAACTGACCGCTATGTTGTTGTTGCTGTTTGGTATTTACATGAATTTCAACCTGAGGCTGGTTCGCCACACAAGAAAAATGACCTGACCCCAATACTTCGTAACCATCAGCACAGTGGCCAAGACCAACGACTTTATTTTCTTTCCGAAGCAAAACGTGACAAGAGATTTTTCGTCTCAAAACAGCCCAGACCATCTCAATTGTGTGGCTGAGATTGCAAAGGAGTGTTTTGGGTGACGTTGTCACTTTCTTTTTTATCAGCTCAACTTGTTGGTGTTTCTTTTGTCTTGATAATCGAGATTTTCGGCCTGGGACTAGTTCATCTCCCATCATTGTCAATCGAACAGCTCTTTGAGTATTTTCGTAACTTGTCCGGGGGTGAGATTCATACTCGTTACTTTGGCGTGAGAGGTATAGATCTTCACCATTATATCAAGGTCGCACCCCTTTTCATCTGCACTTTTTATGTGGTTGAAAATAGTTCAACTTTGCTGATTGATGCTGATTTGATAGGCGTAATTATGGATGCTGTATATTCCTCTCAATTTTTTGGCATTATTTTTTATATACTGCGTATTGCAGTTTCCAATATCAGGTTTATCAAAAGCAAAACTGATTTAATGCTTCATCTAAAACAGTTTACAGAATTAAATTTCGAAAACCGATCAACTGGGAAAAACCATGAAACACTGCAAGAGAACTTTGATAAAACGAGTTGGCCTACTAGGTTGTAAACAAAACTCTGGAGGCCTGTTTCTCGCCACTTGAAAGATGCTCACCCAACGAATAACACCATAAAAAACGAGAAAAGTTGACCCAACGTTTTTGGATTCACTAGATTAGGTTTAATTAACCAACGGCCAGTTCACGATTACTCATTTTTGACTTGTTTGTATATCTCCAAAGATGTGAATTGAAAATTTGTTATATTCATTACTTCAACAAGGATATTTAAGGGGAGTTTGGGAAGTTAACGATATCTATGAGTCAGAATCAGAAGAGTCTCACTGCAATGAACGGTTCTCTACATCGATATTAATTTTTGACAATAATTTTGTTGATTAACTACTTTGATATTTTGTTAGCGAAATACTACTTTGATATTTTGTTAGAGAAAATCAATGAAGAGAATCAATCTTTGCAGATTGAGCCTTGTGATTCTGAGAGCTGAGTTGATTCATGTTGTTAATGCAAACAACCTTTTTCTGATTTTTTTTACTTCGGCTTCTTGCGAGAAAGTTCTAATATGATCGGAGTGGCTTGATTTTAGTTTCCTTATTCTTAACGTTATTTTTATGTATTTTATTTGAAACGCGTCGAATGGCCTACGAATTGCATCAGTTGCTGCCATCGTACACTCCGCTTAAATTGGTCCACTACTGTGGGCTGGGTATGTCGTAAGAACGTTGGACGACATCCCAGTAAAGCATTTTCTTGTAAACAACCGACGGGCACAAGCAGAAAGGGCGCACAACGTGGATCCATCAAGTAGAAGACAATCTGCAGACTCTTCTCAGATTGTAAAGCTGTCATCGTTTTTTATCGTTCCAGCAAGCAGCCAAACCGAAATCAGATACAGAACCTTTTGGCTAAAAAATGCGCTAGGCAGTTATTGAGAGAGGTTTTCAAAAAGGTACCCAAGATGCATACTCAAGATGGATTACGAAACGCATGGAAAGATGGTCTTTGGGCAGCTTCCCGGGCAAAAGTCTTATACAGTCACGGCACGAGGGGATGTTCCCAACACATATAAATAGGTTTTTGCTGAAAAGTCCGCTAGAAAATTTCTGATTTGGCAAGCGATTTTGAGCTGGTCTACGAGCTCGAAGCTATTCAAGGAAGAGTTTCTGAAAAATCGCCTACTACCATATATCAAAGCACACAAAGATCCCGTAAAGTTATGCCTTCTAGATATAGCTATTTGCCATTACAGTCGAGGCCCTTCAGTGACACCGTGACAACGGAGTAGATTACATTTAGATGGGCCTCAACTCTCCCAATTGCCCTTAAGGTAAATCGCTGCTCCATGTATTTTTTCCTATCTTTTATCTCTCTCTCGCAAACTTACGTCGCAATTTCAATTTGATAAATCTCGATTGTTAGTGAATAAACATCGAATCGAACTCTATCAGATTGCTCACAGCAAGTAAGTATACAAACTGATGTGATTAAATATTCAATATCTATTACAGAATCTAAGTTATATCAATTCTAAATTTTTAAGAAATGGCTGCCGTCGAGAATGCTTCAGTGTATGCCGTTAATTCTGTCCAATCTAGAAATATAATAACATGATGGAATAACACTGATTGAGCGTCGAACATTAACGAACAGAAGAAAATGCAAGGTAATTCACAGAGAGTTCGTCATTTTGATATTTTTTGCTGAAAGTACAGAAAAAAAACCTTTATTTAGATACGGCTTAGATGTTTTATTTTAGCACAAAAATCCTGAGATAATGCTGATTGCTTTAGTGAAGCGAGCTTTAAAAATCTGGCCTTGAAATGTAATCATATCTAGGACCTTTCGATTTTGAAATGCGGTGTACTATAATATCTTTTAGAATGATGCTTTGTGTTTCATAAGATAATTCTTATCTAAGCTTTTTTCGATGAACAAATAGCAGTGCCACTTTGCTGAGTTCAATGATGCAAATTCAAAACAAATCCAAACAAAAATTGTGCAGTCACTTGGAAAATCCTATGTGGAAGAAGTAGAAGTATTAAAAACGGCAGTTCGATGAATAATTGGAGAGACCGTTATGCGCCAGTTGATGCGTCGTATTAAGGGACTAGAGGGAACTAGAGGGAAACTAGAGGGAGACCTTTTTCCATATGATTTATAGGTTAGGTTAATCATCACTTCACGATTTTCACCAAAACTCACAAACAAAACAAAATAAAACAAACAACGCTGAAATTGCTTACCAATGGATGCTCCAGTGGAGCAAACAATTCTTGAAAATTTCAAACCGGAAGTCCTAATAGTATTTGAGGTCTGTGCTCTGAATACTTCGAAGTGACAGGAACTTGATCCCGTATGTCTTTAAGGGGAAATGTTCCCGAATTGCTTTGAAACCGCGACGAATAATTATGTTTTAGTATTTTTTTATCAAAAGATAAAACGTTTTAAAATCCGTTAAAATAATTCCGAAGAAGAACCCGAATTCTATTGTTCCATTACTAAGTGGGCCATGCTTTACTTCGGTCTTTTCGTACTATCGGGCGTAAAAATCAGATCCCATGCCTATCATTAGGTTGTAGCCAAGGTGACTATAATATCTTAGGTGTTTTATTTTCTTCAGTTGTTAGGGAAAACGGGTGAGATATAGCAGTGGAGCGAAAGAGTAAAGAATACTCATTATACTGTCATTATGTAGTTGTTGATTGCATTTCTGCCTAGTAGTGAAGAGTTATATATTAATGTAAACGGTATGGGCTAAACGTTTTGTCTACATACATTAGCACGTACACGTGTTTTCCTATTTTTCCCCGAAATATTACCAAACAAACCTTGCAGCCTAACGCTTCAAATCCCAATGGCATAGAACACAGGCCTGGCAGTGTGAAACTAATCATCTCCTTTACTCGTTTGGTTTAAAATGGGAATGCAAGTTTGACATCACAGACACTGTTGCATAGGTGTAGAGGAGACAACTTCAGTATGCCAGACCTGATTTTAAATGATATGGATCGTATTTATATGCGTTTAAACATGGCTGAAATTCACATAACGACTGTTCCAGAAAGTATAAGCACACCTTATTTTAACGGTCACCTTGAATATAATGAAATATTTCAACATGTTTTGGCTGCGTCCATTTGTTTGTACATTTCTGAATGACAATCAAAAAAGTGCTCAGTTTTGTGTTACCTATCAAAATGTGCGGTCTTACTCCGGAACAACGAAAAAGTATCGTGCACAAATGGTGCACTGTGAGCGGACTCTCCTTGAAAAAATTGGCCAAGGAAGAGGGTGTAAGCGTCGGAGCGGTACGATCTTCGATTCGAAAATATAGAGAACAGTGTACGTTTGAAGATGCGCCGAAGAATGGTCGAAAATCCGGTCCTATTAATCCGGATATCGATAAAAAGATCAGGGTTGCCTACAAGCGAAAACCAGTGACTTCCGTGCGGGATGTTGCGAAAAAACTAGGGAGCTCGTCAAGTAACGTCATGCGTGCCAAAGAAAGACTTGGGCTAAAAACATACCGGAAGCAGAAAAAACCCAAAAGGAACCCAAAACAGGCCGCGGCCGTGAAACCACGGGCCCCTAAAATTCTACGATTCGTTATTGTGTAGAAATTCTGGGTGTATAATAATGGACGACGAAACGTGTGTGAAACTAGATTACAAAACGTCTCTCGGACCACAATTCTATACTGTAAGCGAAGAAAAGACATCCCCGAAGCGGAGAAGGCAATTTTTACCGAAAAACTCGATAAGAAGGTTATGGTTTGGCAGGCAATATGCGAGTGTGGTAAAACATCTAGTCTGTACATCACAACAGAGACGATGAACACTCAGAAATACGTTAAGGAATGTCTCCAGAAGCGATTATTGCCAATGATCAGGCAGCACGAAGATCAGGTAATGTTTTGGCCTGATTTGGCGTCATGTCATTACGCAAAGGACACTTTAGAATGGTACAAAAGTCAAAATGTATGTTTCGTGCCGAAAGACATGAAACCGCTGAACTGCCACCGAGACTTTTTGGGCTTTAACCAAAGCAAAGCTTCGAAAATTCATAAAACCAGCGGACGACATCCAAAAATTTAAAAAAGCTTGGCCAAAAGTGGTCAAAATGCTGGGAATAGCCTCTGTGCAGAAGCTAATGGGTCATGTTCGAGGAAAAGTAAGGAGTCATGGCTATGATTAAATAGTTTGATTAAACGAGAGTAAAATATCATATAAAACACAAATACAAATATGATTTGCCAAATAAAATTATTAAAACTAAAAAAACATGACTTTTTTGTTATTTTGAAAGTATGCCTATACTTTCTGGAACAGTCTATATGATACCAGCGTGTTATTTTACTTTGCTAGGCCTAACGAGCGAATCCTTGTTGTATCCGTATAGGAGATCCGTAACAGTGAATTAAATTTATTCAGGAGGAATAATATCCGTACCCATTAATGATTCTTACCGTTTGGTCAGAATAATCCCGAACTCCACGTTCGCTCGAACGCCACAAACTTAAGTCCGATAGAGCCCTCAACAACATGTCCATTATTTTGCACTGCCCCAATCAATTGACTTGTTTCATGCCGGGAGCCACCCAGAGATGTTCCCTCCGTCCCCGTCCCGAGCTCTGAGCACCGATCGTAACTGTCAGATGACTGATAAGCCGGGGCCCCGATCGATGCCATTCAATAACAACACGGGATTTGTTAGGGTCAACCAATTGAACCATCCACGATTCAATTTTGTTTCTTTTACAATTTTCTGTCGTTGATTTATAATCTTCAATAAAGATTAGTGTGTGGCACTTGCTCGATTACGCGCGCTCGCCCCGCTACGGCTGGCGATGAGACACAGCTCCGAAGCGTTGTGTACGTACGTACGTAAATACTGTGTATTCTACTGTTTTCGTAATCTGATACTGATCCACCACCGCACCCGGCCGTCGGACTTCCCCGCGCACATTCCGGTCCTCGGGGCCGAAATTTTTTATTACAGAAAAAGTCTTAAGTAAACAAATGGTCGGTTTTATTTTAAGCCTGCTGAGTGATAGTCATTCTTTCTCTTCTTTCCCTGCCATGCTCAGCCGTATTAGTGACATACACATATCTAAACGTTCCCCAAAGCCAAAAGTCATGACGGGTAGCATCGATAACTTTTTTTTTTGGGGTCTGATTAGTTAAACAAATATTTAGATATCTCGCTCAGGGCTCAGCATTTCTGTGCTGAGTTGGTAATCATTAGGCTCGGTTCCAAAGTTGCCCCTGCTGATATCTATCTTCCTTCCTGCAATATTCACCATCGCATTGCCGTCAGACAGACAAACAACGACACGATACGGAATAGGAAAAGAGGTGATAATAGTCTTTTTTTTATCGGGCTAGGCCAGGCAACCAAAAAAAAAGAGCATTAATTCAATGTAATGATTCGACAGTACAATTGAAATTAATAAAATTGAGGGGAGTTAAAAAAATACAATTTTTATTGCAGTAGAAATCGATTTCAAGCCCCGACTCGCGGGGCTACTTGATAGCATCTTTATCACGTCTCCCGCAGTGTGCACATGTGTGTATGTGTGCGTATGTCCATCAGCCTGTCAGTGTCACTTATTCCACACACGACCAGTAGTAGTGTGCCTGTGCAATGCGGGGAGTCCGGGAAGTGAACAGCCAAACACGAAATATGATAAGTATTAATAATCGGAAGTATTTGACACGTTCGTTGCTGCAAGGCGCGCTGCTGGGCGTTGCGCTGCCCTGTCAAGTTATCGAGCCCATTACAAGCGGATACTCACACAAACCCGCGTTGTGTTGAATTACGGTGCATGGTACTTTATGGGACCGTTTGTATTTTTGATCCTGATAAGAAAACTTCTTGGTTTTGTAGCTTCTTTTCCACTCGTTTGAGGCAATATTTTTTATTGGTACAATCCAAGAAAGCTATGGCTATAAGATGGCAAGAGAAAAGACGAAAAACGAGAGAGCCAAGATAACGTCAATTTAATTTGTTCGGGTTTGTTTGCTAGCTGACTCTGTCTGCTCTTAGTAGGCGTTGCACAGTGCAGCACAACTACCGGGAAGTTGTGTCAAAATTGCGGGTGACACATGACGTTCGTTTCTGTTTACGGTGGAATGCGAACCACACACAGTGACACAGAGGGAGGACTTCAACTAAACCCTTCCAGGAAGCGACGCAGGGAGTTCTATCAGGTAAGGGCCGTCGCCGGTTTCATAGCAGGAAGCACAGTCTCCGTGGTTCTACAAATACCAGACGTTAAGAAAAAATAAAACAGCATTCAACTAAAACATCGAAAGAAACGACCAGAAAGGAAAACAATATTCAGTTTTTATTCGTTTTCCTACAAACTAAAAGAATATTTATTTTCTTTCTCGCTCTCGGTTTTCTTCGAGTTCTGTGCTTTGTTATTTTTTTTTCTTCTCTTTCTATCGCTTGCAGGTTTTATTTTCCTCCGTTCCGATTGCTGTTTGCCACTCTCCTGGATATCTACGGCGACGATGCACGGCGCGGACACACCGGAGAGTGTGGCTGGCTGGCACCGGGATATTTGCTCAATTCAAAAACCCAATATTTATTTGTTTATTCAACATGCCATAAATTATGTTATTTAAAAAGGTATTTCCTTCTTCTTCACACTGCTGCTGATGCTGCTGCTGCTGCGGTGGTGGTGGTTGGATGGTCATGCATGCTGTGGGGAGACCTTAATGCGAGCCACAAGCGGAGGATCCTCGTTAATGCGCGAAGATGGACGCCAAAGAAGAATCCACCGAGGCGCGCTCTCGGCGAAGAAGTGAAAGGGAAGAAAACCACCACGCGATTGGGTTGGAGTGGCAGCAGCGTGGCGGCGAGGAAACTAGTTAGTTCGTCGTCCTTGAACTGTCGCGCGAGGAGCCGGGCCCTGAAGAAGTTTTGCAAACGAGACGGCGATGACGGCGCGCGGTGGTTGAGTCGATCGACTTGTGATTGCGGCAGTTGAGAAGGGTTGGCAGCGCACTACTTCGGACAACATGTGAAATCACATGTGGTAGCGCACCTCTCCGGAAATGCCTAAATTGTTCGGTTGGTTCCCCCGGCTTGGGCCATGTGAGTCATTAGTCGGATGCAAATGTGGCCGCCAAGGTTGGGGAAAACGAGTGGTTGCGTAAATCACTGTCAGTATGTGGTTTTGGGCGAGGATAAAGGAAGTAGAAGCTCTACACCGTGTCCAATATATTCTCATACACTTTTTCCTTTCATTGGTGTCGTGGAACTACTCAACATGCTTCACGTTTGTGTTGGTGTAGTTTTGCACTGTGTTTATACAAACGCTTTTAGGCTATGTTCGATTGTTTTCATTCGGTGTTTATCTTTTACCAGCGGTGAAGGAGTTTCGTGCTGTGGTGATAAAAAAGTTTTTGAAGGTGAGCGCCTGGGCGCTATTTTCAGAAATTTGAAAAACCTCGGAGTAAAGCGGGATTTTGTATACCGAACTATCCAAAGGTACCGTGACACCTGTTCGTTGGATGACCGGAAGAGATTTGGTCGTAAGAAATTGCCCTAAGAAATTAATTTCCGAACAACTGGCTGCACAGACTTGTTGCCAGCTGCGAATGTCGTGACAAACTAAGGTTTGTTGCAATTTGGACAGGATAGTACAAAGATCAGCTGCTGAGAAGAAAATTAGATTGACGGCTTAAATTTATTATATCTGATTACCATCGAACGATTTTCAAATACTATGAGAAATACTTTGATGCAAATTTTTGCCTAAAAATGATCCTCAATTCACGACTTAAAACACACAACAATGGATGTAACATCTATCATACAATCCAACTGATTTAATTAGAAATTCATTTGAATTTCGTGAAAGCATTTGTAAAATTTTCGTCCTAAACTTTATGCATGGAAGCTGTCAAATTTATCACCACTCGGTGTCTGCTTCTTTTCAACTTGAATTCGTCTTGAATTGCTTTATTGAAATGGGTAAAAGAATTTTCAAAGTATTGACATAATTGAAATAGCAATTATTTCATTGGCATAACAAGCAGAAATTTCCCATCGATATCAAAAGGTTAACATTTGTGTTGGGTAGCATTTTGATGTATTTGTTATGGTCCAAAGACATTTCTAAAAATCGTAAAGTGAAACCATTTTTTGAGAATGACTGGCCGAACAGGCCCTGGGAGCGGGAGTGGAGATATGTCCGCAATAATATCCGACCCATACCGCATCCCTGCCGGTAACGGAAACTGGATTGCGGATAAGGGTAAGAAGGCGGCAATATGGATGACGGGCGAGTTCCCGGTCCAGGAGGTAGTGTCCACCTCAAACGAGGGCTTCTGCCGACCAGTTCTCGTGAATGAGGATGTCGTACTTCGATAAGGAAGTATTTAAAGAGGCGCTAGAGCGGGAACAAGGATTGAGCGATACTCAAAATCTTCGTGGGGATCAACTCGTATCAATTCTCACACGAGTGTGCGACGCAACTGTTCCCGAATGTCAGAACAAACACCGTTCTTTAGTTGCAGACTTAGCAGCTATCAAGCTGAAATTGAATGTTTTTATTTTAGATAGCACAGTTCAAGGTAGGTATATGTTTCTTACAATTTCAGTGTTTTCCTATTCTTTTCAGGTGTGTCGGTAACCGGGAAAGCGTGGACCATACAATCTATAGGTAATTACTTTTCATTTTAATTTCAGGTTATGGAACAGATATAATTGGTAAGTAATTGCTACCAGCTAAACCTACCTCAACCTCACTCGTCTCTATTGTAACAGTCTGGTTCTGACTGTTGCCGAACTGATGGGTTTGATCAGTAAATGTAACTATCAAGTTGTAATTTGTTATAATAATTGAAACATATAGTTAACTACACTTACTCCAATAATCCAAATGTAACTTTCTGGAGCTCTTTTATAAATTCACTTGCGTATAACTTCAATACAATAATAAACTGTGCCGTTGATGCACACTTCTACTTCTCGAACTGTCATTGCACTCAGCGAAACCCGCTCAGTTGCGACAGAACTGACAGTGGTTTCACCGCCAATTCGCCACTAACAGTGTTGCCGGTAACAGCAACCATGCCCAGAAAGGTCAAACCTAGGGATGGAAGAGCTGCCGGTTTACTGGCGGATCGAGACGATCGCAGGCCTCCGTGAGATCTCGGCCACCAAGCTCAGAAGGAGGATGCAAAGCGGGCGTGATCGGACCTGGAAAGAGCTGAAGAACCGCCGCCGCGGTAAAGTTGAGCCACCGCCGGCGCTGCACTTCCGAGAAAGAGATAAAAAGCTCGCAGAAGAGCCTGCTTTGAGGCAGTCTGTGTTCGAAAGCCAATGCCGCGAATCCATGGGGTGACGCCTATCGTGTGGTAATGGCTAAAACTAAGGGCGACCGATCCAACCCGAGCAATTACCTGAAGCTACTACAGGTCATAACCGAGAGGAGACTCTTTCGAGAGTCACGACCAGGTCCCTATTTATGATGATAGCAGAATCCGCGGATGAAGGAGACGAAGCGACCGTCACGCTCGAGGCCATCAAGACGGCTATCTCACTGGCACCCGGAATGTTCAGGGCGGCGATGCAAAGATGCCTGGACGGGGCGGCTTCCCCGGACGCCTGCGTCAGAGTCCTAGTACTGCTACCAAAGGCAGAGCCACCTGGGGACACATCAGCATATAGACCTATATGCCTGTTGGACACAGCAGGTAAAGTGAATGAGAGGGTTATCCTTAACAGTTAACCAAGCACACGGAGAACCCAGACGGTTTGGCTAAAAACCAGTTCGGCTTTCGTAAATAATAATCGACGAGTGGATGCAATTCTGTCGTCACCAAAACGCTGAAGAGGCGATCAATGCGCTACTGTGCGGTGGTCACCCTGGACGTGCAAAATGCGTTCAATAGCGCCAGTTGGGTTGCTATCGTTGACTTGCTCCAACGTTTTCACGTGCCGGGATACCTGTACAAGATTCTGGGAAGTATTTCCAGAATCGTATACTGATGTACAACACGAAGGTAGGCCAGAAACGTGTTCAGATCAGCTGGGTTCGATTCTGCTATGGAACATGATGTACGACAATTACTACGGCAGATTTTCGAACGGGGTGAGATCGTCGGGTTTACCAGACGACATCACCGCTTTGAGGATATCTTCAGCGAATCCATCGAAGAGTGGGACTAACGGCCTCGCACTGCATTGGCATTGTAGAAGGATGGATGAGTTCCGAAAAAACTGGAGCTAGCGCACCACAAGACTGAGGTCCACGGTCGTTAATAACCGTAAATCGGAACAGCAAGCAACGATTAGTGCAGGTAACTGCACAATCGAATCGAAGAAGCTCTGGGGTATCCAGGGATCATGAACAACGACAAGTTGTCATTTACCAGTTACGTCGACTACGCTTGTGAAAGCCTCCCACGGCTATATCGGCATTATCTCGCATGATGTCGACAGCTCAACGGTATGGGAGCAGGCACAGGCTGGCAAGCGTCACCTTGTCGATAATGAGGTACGGTGGGCCGGCATGGGTCACTGCCCTGAGTACTAAGAGCTACCTCGGTAAGCTCGAAAGTACTCACAGGCTAATGTGTCTGAGAGTAATCAGCGCATACCGCACAGTGTCACGCAACGCGGATGCGAGGATGCGGAGTGCTTCGACGAGGCCACAAGAGGAATCCGCAGGACCACAAAGTTACATCGACGGCCAGGTGGCAGAGGGAGTGGAATATTTCCACCAAAGGTCGGTGGACCCACCGACTGAATCGAAAATATCTGGATGGGTCGNCCATACCGCATCCCTGCCGGTAACGGAAACTGGATTGCGGATAAGGGTAAGAAGGCGGCAATATGTATGACGGGCAAGTTCCCGGTCCAGGAGGTAGTGTCCACCTCAAACGAGGGCTTCTGCCGACCAGTTCTCGTGAATGAGGATGTCGTACTTTGATAAGGAAGTATTTAGAGAGGCGCTAGAGCGGGCACAGGGATTGAGCGATACCTAAAATCCTCGTGAGGATCAACTCGTATCAATTCTTACACGAGTGTGCGACGCAATCATGCCCAGAAAGGTCAAACCTAGAGGTGGAAGGCTGCCGGTTTACTGGTGGACAGAGACGATCGCAGACCTCCGGAGATCTTGCCACCAAGCTAGAAGGAGCGCGATCGGACCTGGAAAGATTGGAGTGGTAATGGCTAAAACTAAGGCACGACAGATCCAACCGAGCAATCACCACAGCTACTTCAATTCTTTATCGGGGTTCTCTTTCCGAATCACAACCAGAGTCGCTGCCCCCCCCCATGATGATGGCAGAATCCGCGGATGAAGCGGACGAAGCGACCATCATGCTCGAGGCCATCAAGACGGTTATCTCACTGGCACCCGGAATGTTCAAGGCGGCGATGCAAAAATGCCTGGACGAGGGTGGCTTCCCGGACGCCTGGAAAATCCAGACTATAGTACAGCTACCAAAGGCAGGGAAGCAACCTGAGGACCCATGGGCATATAGACCTATATGCCTATTGGACACAGCGGGTAAAGTACTTGAGAGGGTTATTCTTAACAGATTAACCAAGCACACGGGGGGCTTAGACGGTTTGTCTAAAAACCAGTTCGGCTTTCGTAAAGTGAAGTCGACGGTGGATGCAATTCTGTCCGTCACCAAAATGGCTGAAGTGGCAATCCAACGCAAGAGGAGAGGTATCCGTTACTGTGCGGTTGTCACCCTGGACGTGCGAAATGCGTTCAATAGCGCCAGTTGGGTTGCTATCGTTGACTTGCTCCAACGTTTTCACGTGCTGGGATAGCTATACAAGATTCTGGGATGCTATTTCCAGATTCGTGTACTGGTGTACAACACAGAGATAGGCCAGAAACGTGTTCAGATCACCGTAGGTGTTCCGCAAGGTTCGATCCTGGGCCCGGTGCTATGGAACATGATGTACGACGAGGTACTACGGCTTGAATTTCCGAACGGGGTGAAGATCGTCGGGTTTGCAGACGACATCACCCTTGAGATATGTGGCGAATCCATCGAAGAGGTAGGACTAACGGCCTCGCACTGCATTGGCATTGTAGAAGGATGGATGAGTTCCAGAAAGCTGGAGCTAGCGCACCACAAGACTGAGGTCACGGTCGTTAATAACCGTAAATCGGAACAGCAAGCGACGATTAGTGCAGGTAACTGCACAATCAGAATCGAAGAGGGCTCCTGGGGTATCCAGGGATCATGATACTAACGACAATGGTCTAGGAGTCATTTACCAGTTACGTCGACTCACGCTTGTAAGAAAGCCTCCACGGCTATATCGGCATTATCTCGCATGAGGTCGAACAGCTCAGCGGTACATGGGAGCAGGCACAGGCTTCTGGCAAGCGTCACCTTGTCGATAATGAGGTACGGGGGGGGCAGCATTGGTCACCACCCTGAGTACTAAGAGCTACCTCGGTAAGCTCGAAAGTACTCACAGGCGAATGTGTCTGAGAGTGATCAGCACATACCACACAGTGTCACGCAACGCGGATGCGAGGATGCGGAGTGCTTCGAGCAGAGGGCCACAAGAGGAATCCGCAGGACCACCAAGGTTACATCGACGGCCAGGTGTCAGAGGGAGTGGAATATTTCCACCAAAGGTCGGTGGACCCACCGACTGAATCCAGAAATATCTGGATGGGTCGAGCGGCGTCATTTGGAAGTAACCTTCCACTTGACACAGATACTGTCGGGCCATGGCTGCTTCAGACAGTATCTGCATAAGTACGGGCACACTGAGTCCCCAGCGTGCCCCGTATGCGCGGAAGCGGACGAATATACGGAACATGTGTTCTTTGTCTGCCTTCGCTTCAACGAGGAACGGCATGATGGCAGTGAGCGGTCGGGACACGACACCGGACAATCTTGTCCAGAGGATGTGTCAAGAACAGGACACTTGGGACGCTGTGAAAACGGTGGCCACCCAGATTGTCTTAGAGCTACAAGACAAGTGGCGAAATGACCAGCGACAGGCCAGAGAGATGAACTAACTACCAAAGCCCTAAGTAGTTAGACACAAGCGGGTGCTTAACGCACAATAGCCCCCTCCCCGAAGTAATACTGAAAGGTGGACCCGGGGGAACCAAGGATAGAGGCACGGGTGGGTTTTAATTTGATCGAGGAGTTGGCACCCTCATCCCTACACCATGAGTTCTTCAGGAGTCTGTGAGCAGATTTTCTATCCCGTCAAAAAAAAAAGACTGATGTCAGAAATGTTAGCTGAAGAACATGTTACAAAATCTACCGTAACCTTGTTTCGACTAGGTGAGAAATTTTGTGTTCTGACTTTTATTTTTAAACAAATTTAAAAATCGTTAAAAGTGGAATTATTGCAAAAATAGTTCATTCACATTCACATATTGCAAAAAAAAGTTTATTCACATACACAAATGTCGAAACTTGTTGGGAAAATTAGAAATTGGGAATGCTGTGATGGCACTGTTGGTGTTCTGACTCAATAAAGCCTGAAACCTTAAATCAACATGAAATCACTATTCAAACTAGGGTTGAACAGATAAGTCAACAAATAGTTATAGTTAAAAAGTTGGAAGTACTGTCAAATGACAAAAAACAGGTTATCAATTTAAGTGTTTAATACTTTATTTCATACTTTAATATGACGTACAGAGCGCAAAAAGTGAAGCTTTATGAAACATGCAATATAAAAAAAAATATCCTCATACAAAAACGAAAGATATATAACATTTCCAAGCGTAGGATGTGTTCAACACTAGTCCTTGGCGTGAAAGGTTTGTAGCTTCTTTGCTAAGCCAACTCCGATTTTTTAAAAGTCAACTCTAAGTATCTATGATTTGCTTTCCGTTGACAGTGAAACCCCAATCATGTACAACAAACTCATCGTTATGAAAAAAAGAAAGTTTTGCCAAACATGGTTGGTGAAATTTAATTTCAGCAGTATATAGAACTGCCCTAGAAATTTGTACTGTTTATGTTGTTTAAATGTATGGAATCATGTTTTTTAAAACACTAACAAAGTAATAATTACTTGCAGCAGTGGAAAATGTGTTTTTTGCTCGATCATTAGTCAGAATACAAAAGATCCCAACCGCTCCGAATTGGACATGTTCTGGAATACGTTTATAATACATCTTTTATACAATCAATTACACAGTCACCGCCAAAATGAAGTGCCCATTTTTCTCATGAACACGTTTCATCTCTGAAGTCATTGAAAAACTCATTATATCGTATTCATATATTTTTCTAAGCATGATAATATTATTATTTTAAAGATGCATGTGTATTTTTGCAATGGATAAACACATTTTTGCAGAATTATTTTTTGAACCATACGTGATGTAATAATACGTGTCATAATAAAGTGCCCAATTGAAAATATATTATGTGTATGTAATTTTTACATCCAAACGCCCCTCGTATTCATTTTGACGTTTCCAAGTGTTTGTTGATCTTCTTACGGATTTCAGTTGTCGGTCAGAAAGATTCAGTGCGAGTTGTCTAAATAACCATGGATAATATGGTGGCAAGGAAAACTATTCCCTTGCAGATCCGAAAATGTGTTATTCGTGACATCGAGAAACGTGAATCGCATCGCAAAATTGGTGAAAAGTATGGATACAGCAAAGCAGCGGCTACCAAACTTTTCGCCAAGCACAAAACCTATGGTTCAGTAGCTGATCGCCCAGGAAGGGGAAGGAAACGTAGAACAGATTCCCGAACAGATGCGAGAATCATTCGAGAGATTAAGAAAAATCCGAAGATTACCCTCAGGGAGATCAAGGAAGTGATTCAACAACCGATCTTGGACAGTACTCTACGCAGAAGGATCGCTGAACACGGTATGAAGAGCAGGTTTTGTAAGAAGTTGCCTTTTATTAGCAAAGTCAACAAAGCGAAACGACTCAAATTTGCTCAGGAACATGATAATAAACCTTTAGAATATTGGAAGACTGTTTTGTGGACTGATGAGTACATATTCGAGTTGTCCAACAGCAAAAACGAACTCGTGTATGGCGTAGACCTGGAGAGGCGCTTCATGATCGACATATCCAGGGCACAGTTAAGCATGGTGGGAGGAACGTGATGATGTGGGGATGTTTTTCTTGGGTGGGTGTTGGTTCTTTGGTAAAAATGTAATGTATTATGACAGCAGATTCCTACATTGACATATTGCGTAAGAATTTGAAGGTTTTGTTGGTTAAAACTGGGCTGGAAAACAAATTTGTGTTCCAGCAAGATAATGACCCAAAACATACCGCGAAGAAGTCAAAGGCATTCTTTCGTTCCTGCCGTATTAAACCTATGGAATGGCCCCCACAGAGTCCAGATCTGAACCCAATAGAGAATCTGTGGGCCATCTTGGATTCACGAGTTGATAAGACAGGAGTTACCAACAAACATAACTATTTTCAAGCTCTTGAGAACGCATGGGAAGATCTTGACCCACAACACCTGAAGCATCTGGTGGAGAGTATGCCGAAATGTTTGCAAATACTGTTGAAGGCCAGGGGAGGACACATCAACTACTGATCACTCAACAGACTGTATCTACAACTTGTTTTTTTTTTGAAGAAAATAAGAAGTGGGCACTTTATTTTGACATGCATAATTTCTACTAAAGTTTGATCTTTCTTGAAGAAAAAAAATGAATTTGCAGTGCAAGTGTTTTTTATGTACCAGACAAGAAAAGAACATAATAAACATGCCATCAAAACAACAAAAACTAAGAATCTTTCACTTATTTTACAGTTTGCTGCACAAAAAGGAGAAACTGGGGTAGGTGAGCACTTTTTTCTGGCGGTGACTGTAAATCTCTAAAAAGTTGTTTTGTGTGTAACTTGGGAACCGTGTTCACATCGCACAAAAGCAAAACGAAAATTTTCCTGCACCTGAGATAGAGTCGAGGAGTGCCGCTAGTTGGCGAAGCAGATCATCAACTTCAAATGTCCAGGCCTACTACAAAAAAAAACAACTCGAATGTAGGCAACCAACCCGCACATACCCATCATATAATCTCAGTAACACTTGTCAACTTCTATAATGCCCACATGACGTCCAACATGTCAATATCGCCGTCCGTGTCCCCAGTCGCTTATATTGGATATAGCCATTCAACTATGACCCTCGGGCAAAATTCCATTCCCTGTCCCCAGCCCAAAAATAGGAGCGAAAATCCATTTTACAACCTCCAGTGCCATCTCGATGCAGGAAGCCATACGCCATCCAGCCAGTGTCCAAGTTCTTCGGAAATCCTTAATGGTGTCCGAGGCACACTGGAAACGAAACGAAAGAACCACGGACAGCAGCAATATACCCACCAATGCACCGATGAAATAACGGAGAAATTTTTCGGTAATCACTTAAATCTGTCTTGCCCTTTCGTTTCGTCTTCGTGTCTTCCCTTCTCCTGTGCCCACTCATCCGCCTCCTTCACCGTCCAACAGAACTCAATTTTCGATTTTAGAGAAAGGAAAAGGTTCAAGAGGTTACTTGAGGAAATATTTATTTTCAACTCCATTACATTTCGACTCTCGTCGTCGTTTTACTTTTCTTTTTTCTTCATCCACTGCGTTGTTATTCGTCCCTTCACTAATTGATCGAATGGCGACCGTCTGGCTTAGTATGTTCGTTCTTTCCGTTCGCTTGCACTTCTTAGCCAGCAAACCACCCCGAAGGCTGCTTGTATAGATCCTTGCCTTCGCTTCCTCGAGAAGCCGGGAACACAAATCGTGTGTTCATTGAATTCCTCAGAACTTGAATCGAATTGTGTACGAAAATTAATCAATCTGTCTATAGTCCGCAGTAGATAAGCGAAACTAAGGCAACGACAGTTTCATCATGAGATGGGCTCGCAACGTTTAGAAGCCGAAAATGTCCAAATATTGTCGAGCTTCCCTGTCTGGGCAGTGTTCTCTGGAAGTAAGTAGGTATGTACGTACCCACTGACTGTTCGATCGCCGTCCGTTCGTGGTTTTAAATTTATCGCTGTTCCATTGTGTACTTGTTTTTTTCTCTCTCTCTCTCTCCCTTTTCTCTCGCTCTTCTCGGAGCCCAGTTAGCACATGCAGGGCTCTGCGAGGAGGTTGCTCTCGAAAAGCCACCACACAAATGTCAATTATTTCCGATTATTTTCAAACTGGTCTTCGTCTCCATTTCCTCCCATGTTGGTCGTCGCCCATGTTTCTCGAGAAACCGTAGCTCCCAGTATTCTCATTCTTCGTCCCTCGATTTGATTCACATCAATTTCCAATTTCCTCTGTTTCCCCAGTTTCCCAATTACGCTTCCTCGAGCGATCGGGTGGTAGGTATCACTGGCCTGTCTGTCGTCTCGTTCCCATTTAAATGCACCGCACTTCTTCTCGATTGGACACTTGTCTCCGCGGAGATGTGCCATCGGATGAATTTCGGTGTTGCTTTCCGAGAATTTCATTCTCACCTTGTTAGGGGAAAAGGTAGTGCCTCCGGGGGTCGGGGGGCCATTCCAGTGCCCACTTCAGGTCAATTGCATTGAGCGTGGGGCTTCGTGTGAAGGTTATTAACTTTATCGCCGCAGTTATCATGGGATGATCTACTACGCGTGCTATAAAAGTTACCACCTAGCTACTGAAAAATTCAAACAGGCCAGTCAGTAATCGGATCAACAGTTTTACAATCTTCATCGCACGTTTCCCGGCCAGCTACATTTGCCATTCATGATCGTTTTTACTTTTTATAGTTCAGTTTCAGTTTGTTGGTTTTTGAACTTTTTGAATGTTAATAAATAAGAAGAAGAAAAATGCGGTAAATTATGATCAGTAAATGCCTCCGGGCTTGACGTGTCTTTAATTGCGGTGGGTGATTTAGTGACGGTTCGTTCCTGTTTCAATTCAGATTAGGTGGTAAATCATCGCTTGATAAGTTATTTTTAAGTATCGCATTGGAATTGGTAATGGAATTTGAGGGGAAAATGGCAAATTGTTGGAACGTTAAAGTTTGAGCTGTGAAGATGTTCTCGTTCATTGAAAACATGCGTTTGGTATGTTTCACGGACGTTGGAAAAGTACATTGCGATTAACAATGCAGGGGATGATTAGATTAGATTGCTAACGGCCTTCGAATGTACGTCCAGCAACTTTTTATGATGCATTTAATTTTGCCAATGATTAATCTCTGTGTGATAGCTTATTTAGTAGGAAGCTATAAGTCTATTGGAAACTCAGTTTTATGTACAAACTGGTGCCACTGAAAATAAATTATCTACCTAGTTCATTGACAATAGTTAAGTGAAGCTGAATGATCTCATAAAAATACTCGTTGAATTATTAATGTCGAATTAAGAGAACTTTCATTTACTGGTTGAATTTTGAAGGTTATAAGTTTAGCCCACCTGATCTAATTTATCAAAAACATGTTAACTAAGGCAACACAATTTAGTCGAGTTATTAGTACACGACACTGAAGAAGTCTGCACATTGTAGATGAAATACGCGTATCTGTCAAGATAAGCAAAGATAGTTGCAATTAAACGGAAAATACTAATTTTTCTTCTCATTTCTAGCAACACAATTTAGTTATTTTCCCTCAACTGATCAAATTTTATATTCTTCGTTCTCATAGATAAAAGAGCTGGGTTATTTTTCACTTAACAACTGTGGAAGTGGGTTAGGTTAACTGATATTTCATGAAGACTTTCAGTTCGGTAGTTCTGATACTGAATACATGAGTTTTCCTTATCGCATAATTTATTTATGCATGTTGCCATGACTTTCATTAACATATTATGACTTTTAAACGTAAAAAATGATTTCTTTTTTAAATCTCCAGATCCGTAAACTTGTCCAGATCTGTAAACTGAAGTCATGGGTTCGAACACACGCAATAATACACCGTGAACTGAATTACATTATCATGAACCAAACAACGATTAAAGGGAACAATCCTGAAAACCTGAGTTCGACGTTTATTTTCGTTTTCACGGAAACGTATATTTTTTTTCTTTGTATGCATTACTGGTAATGATAAAGTATACACTAAATTCCGTTCTATCAATTCGAACTGAACTATTTTATTTTGCTCTCAGATAACAGCATTTTTAATAATTGCCACCAAATCTGTTAATTTCTCGAGTGCTTTTTCGAACAGACGCACCTGATTTTGTAAACATAGAGGGAAAGTACGATTCAAACATAATTCTCCCAAAACTTTCAGCACGCTCACTGAAAGTAGCATCACCATCATGCTAGGCAAATGTTATGCCTTGTGTTGGTGGTCCTAGTTTGCATGCAACTGCTAAGGGTTTCAAGAATTCAACGTTGGTATCTTACCCTCTGTGTTTACAAAATCAGATACGTCTGTTTGAAAAAGTACTCGAGATTTGCACATTTAGAGGCGGCAAAAAAAGTATGCAGCACAATAATTGTATCCCCCAAAACCCGGGTGGCGCTTTGTGTACTTTATTGTTGGCATACAGGGCAGAGAATGTTTGCTGTATTAGATTTTTTGTGTGGAAAAAGTGTCAATAAACATAAACGTATCTCTGAAAGTACGAAACTTGATCGTGAAAAACTACCAGATAGGTAACTAGAAATTAGAAGAAAAAATAGTATTTTCCATTTAATTCTAACAACTTTTGCTTATCTTGACAGATACGCGTATTTCGTCTACAATGTGCAGACTCCTTCAGTGTCTCGTACTAATAACTCGACTTAAGCTATTAGTACGAGGCACTGAAGAAGTCTGCACATTGTAGACGAAATACGCGTATCTGTCAAGATAAGCAAAGGTAGTTGGAATTAAATGGAAAATACTAATTTTTCTCTTAATTTCTTGTTACAGGTATTCCACTAAACAGCTCAAACCCTATAGAATCATTCGAAATTGTTGTCAAATCTTGGCATGATGTCAACTAAGATTGTGAGAACAATAGATTCAATAGCTTGGCATAAAAAGTACGGGCACAGAGAACAGGCTGGAACATCTGTTTTCCAATTTACTGTGTCAATTTTTGAAACCATACCATTGGAAAAACAACGCCACCTAGTCTCAGTTTCACCAAACTAAAATTGACAGACTATCAAATCTCAAGGCAGGCAAGTGGAGCCATCAACATACGATTCACCAAAACTAACGGAAAAGAGCTGTCAGCTTTACAGAAATTTACACACGAATGGCACTCCAGCTTGGATGTCTGTTCTCTGTGGTACGGGTTCATATTTTCAGCTCAGTTAGGATTGGATGGCCGCGTGATAACTATGTATAAATAAATGTTTATTTGAATCCGAGTTCGAATGCATCATAATGTTATTTATTGAGTAAATATTTCCTTCACATATTTCTAGTCGAATCCAATTACCGTGAAGTTGAAAGGAAATAAACTCACAGCAAGCAGGAAATGCAATGACGTTGCGCATCAAAACAAGCTACGCCAGTTTGTATCGTCATTCAAATGAAGAATTTTGAAGGTAACGGAGGAGCAGACTTATTATCGCCTGCCATTTTAGTGTGATTGCAGCATGTTATTAAAATGAAGCGCTAACGCTCTTTCGTTCACTTCCAGATGATCTTCGATGACGAGACAATGTTCAATTTAGATGGTCCCGACTTTGACAAATACTCGCGTGATTTGATGAAACAAAACCAATACTCTACCACCCGGAATTTCAGTGGCAGGATTCTGTGAAATTGAAAAACTAGACCTTGTTTGCACGTCGTCCAAAACGAACAGCAAGGATTGTATTCAGGTGCTAGAAATGCGTCTTCTACCTTTAACGTGCAGATTTCGACGCAAAAAGTTCACAGCAGTGGTCAAAGGTTCACAAAACAGATCTGCTTGACTGGCCACCGCTCTCTCCTGACCTGAATTCTGAGGAGAACTAGCCTCATTCCGTTGATTAAGAAGAGAACAAGCCTCATAACTAAAGAGAAAAGGAGAACTAGTTTCATTGATTAACATCAATAATTAATATAATTTTCAGCACGAATTCCTAGCATCGAAGTAAGAAACCAACGGTATTACGGTATATTCAATAGGAATAATATTTGTGGGAAAAGGAGGGTCAACCAGGGCACTTTAGAGAAACGATTTGGATAAGGATCTTGAGAGAGCCTGCTTGAGAGTGGGCTCCTTGATCCCATCTATTGGGTTTATTCTGTTAATCGATCCCTATTTTTGTGAACTTGCTTCTAGAAGAAGATTACTTCAGTATGTTTCCGCGCATTTCTAGTTAGTATTAGTTGCTTCCTCAAAAATCTCAATAGCATTAGCATCAAATGCCTTTATTCTGTTATCGATTATTATCGTTTTCATGTCAAGTCCTTCTGAATTGACAATAATTGAAGTAAAACATTTTTGTTTACAGCTTCGTTCCTATTTTCTCTTATTGATCTCCTTAGTAAATGAATTCTCATATACGGATTTCCTGCTATTTTCGAGGCTGAACTTAAATTTCCGGTCAATGCTGACGACTGAATTTCCCAAAGAAATAATGCAGAATCACAAAGATTTTGGATTTCAAGCGTACAAGCGTTGAAGACGATCCACGCTTAGAACGTCCAAAAAGTGCATTAACACCAGAAATCATAGCGAATGGTTTTGGAAGACCATCGATCGACTGTAGATGTGATAGCTGACACCATACACGGGTAAAAATCCACACATATATAATTGCAAAAATCCATGTAAAATTCCACATAATATTATTTTGTTCACACATAAAGAGAACCCTTGAGAAACACAATTGAAAATTAAGTGACAAATTAAAAATATGTGTGGTTACAAAGAGATATCATTTGTAGATCTAATTGCAAACATCCATGTGTGGGACACATAGATATTATCATTACTTTTTTATCAGTGTAGGCATCTCACATGGAACAAAATGGTATATTGTGGTTGATGTTTTCGGTTAAAAAAAAACCGATTGCACATTGGGTGCCGCATTTACTAACAATGCAACAAAAATACGTTCATATGTGATTTTCTGAGCAACATTTGGAGTAAAGTCGAAAGGTTAAAAAGGATTTTCTGCGTCGATCACTATGGATCAGATTTGGGTCTACCAGCATGATCTTGAATCAGAACAAGAGGCTAAGGAGGGGTGTGAGCCAGGTATTTCGGCTTGGAAACGAGTTCGTGTCCAGAAGTTGGCCAAGAAGCGTGAGTTTTTGGGATGCAAAAGGAATTGTATTGATAGATTACTCTGACTATTATTGTGACCATTTGGACTAGTTCGATGAAAAAAGTTTGCAAAAACGAAAAAAATCCTTTTTCACCAAGACAATGCTTAGGTAACTAAAAAAAACATCGCAAAAATCAGTGAGTTGGGGTACGAAGTGTTGCAGTATCCATCCTTTTCACCAGATCTATCTTCTAGTTCTGACTTTTCGTTGTTCTCACACCTCAAAATATTCCTGCGTAGAAGGCATTTTTTATCGAACGAAGAGGTTATAGCCGCTGAATGGAAGTATTTTGCAGGCCTTCCAGAAAGTCAGTTCAGTGATGGGACAGCAAAATTGGAAGATCGTTGAACCAAGTGTATGGAGCTTTTGAGAGACTATACTAAGCAATAAAAATGATTTCCCAAAAATAAAATTTGTTTTTGCCTCTTTTGGACTGAAACTTTTTGACTAGCCTAGTAAACGATCATCCAAAGGATCCAGTAACGGAAGACAGTGAACCACAGAAGCTGGATGAAAACCGAAAACAACCAGCAAAATTATGAGAGAACGCTTATTGGTCATTAAATGGGGAATCCGAACATTTCGACGAGGAACTTGATGTTTTGCTTTCGTCCAAAAGGCCAAGAAACTAGCTGGATTGAAAACATACAAGGCGCAGAGTACCATAGATTGGGAATGTTGCTATCACTCTTCATCTTGAGTAATTTATGATTATGGCCTAAAAGCCAATTGCAAACAATGACTTTAAACGTCGATTTCTCTGCATCTCAAAACACTCTCGCGAATTGAAAGTAGCATTTGGTAGAGGAAGGATCGTTTTACCATGTGGTGTATTATATCGAATTCGTTTTTGAACCTAGGTTGGAACTAGTTCCAACCTGCGATACCCGAACTTACTGTCAGTGAAAACCTCACTCCGATACGAGTTACAATTACAGTCATACACACTGACGTTTAACACACAACAAGCCGATTCAATTTTGATACCCGATCCAGTTTGGAACTGATTCAAAAACAAATTCGCTATTAGATATCAAAGGAGTCTCGAGACTCGTGAAAGATCTGAGTTTAAAGTCCTTGTTTACAATTGGCCTTTAGGCATGAACTACTCGAAACATGAACTTTTAGGAAACGGAAGCTGCTAACAAAATACGAAATGCCGATTTACCTATCAATCTACACCCAAAAGTTGAAATTGTGGCAAAAAATGCTGTTGCAGTTTTTGCAATCATATCTTGAGAAATCCGCATTATTCTGCAAAGGCAATTTTGCCCATCATGATCCACAAAGCTTTTTATGGTATAAACAAGGCCATGCAAGTGTGAGCAAGCGGTTATCGCGGTGTGCTTAGTGCCTCGACAATCGCAGCAACCGTTGGGTTTTTGTTCAACCGTCAACAACTTCTCGGTATGGGAATGGACAATGACACAGAACGCCGCTACGCCATTTGCCACTGTTGCAAATCTGCTGTCAACTGTTCTATTTTTATTTTCACTCGTCATCACACTCCCATCTCCCTCAAGTCACCATGCGTTTTATGAAATAAACGAAGCTATGTGAGTGTGTGCGACCGATATTTGATTCATTGTTGTAACGTTGAGTGCCTCGACAACCGAAGCAACTATAGGGCTTTTATTCCAATCATTTCAACTTGTTATAGCGGCTGGATTTTTACAATAAAGAGCCGTCACGCTGACGGCCGTGGTTCGAATCTCAGTGGTTAATCGAGATCGGTTTTTGTGACCCATTGAATTTACTACTACTAATCAACTGCACAACCTCACGCAGACATTGCATTTTTCTAAGCGAATTGATGTGATGCTTCTTTGCCCACGACCAATGTTACATTTTTTTCCAAGTTACGATCCATTACGAGAAATGAAACTAAATCATGCGAAATCGCATTAAAATCTTGCTTTTTTATTTTGGGTGTAATATGTCGTAATACTTATCGACTCCCCCTATTCACGGTCTTCCATGGTCAGTCTAAGCAGTCATTCTTTTTAAAATGTTCTGAGTTAAATAGAGGTTAACTTCGAACGTAAACAATGTGACTGTTTGCTAACTTGCAGTTAGCGTTAGCGTAAGTTGAAAATCATAAAAACTTCTAAAATTTTATGATTTTTCCATGGGGCTTTTAGATTTTGCTGGAATGAAACTGTGAAGAGAAAGTCGTGATAGTTCCGTTAGGGTACGGCAGGCTGTGAAATTTGAATAGAAGTAGTTGACAATTGAGCGGAGGGCTTTTCGACAAGCAGTACCTGATTCAGCACACAATTTTTCACAAAGCTACCCAAATGCTGGATAGGCAAGTAGAAGGATATTCCCTTGACTGGCAAAGGAATGCGCGTCTGATCATTCTCATGTACTTCAGTGAGCTTGGAATGGATCTAGCGATATTTGTTTACACTTCCCAAAACCTGCATAGGAGAAGAAGTATCTCCAGCTGGAGGTATTTTTGTAATGACAACGTCTTTAATCCGCGCATGGAGAAATACAAAAATAAGAAAAACAATTAAAAGGCTTTACGACAAAATCTAGACACACCTAAATACGAATACCTCTGGAAACACTTCATCAGCGAGTGAAATATTTCGCAGACTGATGAACGTGTATCTGTGCATTGTGCAAAATATTTTTTTGCTGATACTACCAGCCTTTAGATCTAAGATGGCGTCGAAAGAAGAGCAATTGTGTGCAGTCGTAATGAAAATACGAATCTGTCAGTAAGTAAGCTTGCAAAAAAAATTGGTTTTCCTCCAAGCACTGTCCATAATGTTATTAAATCTATCGATACACGTTTTACAACAGCCAGGAAGGCTGAGAGTGGAACAAAAACGGATCTCGGGAACCACCAAAGGACGCGAGGATGAAGCAAATATTACAGAAGAGACCAGATTTTTCGGTATGTAGTGTGACTAGAAAAATAAAAATATACCCAACTTTCGTGCATACTTCCAAGTTCCGGCAAGGTATGAAGTCGTTCAAGGTGAAAACTGAACCGAACAGCAATGATAAACAAAATGTGACGAGGGCTCACAAGTTATATCACGAATATTTGAAGAAATTTTCCTACGTGATAATGGACGATGAAACTTATGTGCTGGAAGACTTTAAGCATTTTCCCGGAACGTCTTATTATACTGCCATGCAACGGAACGGCGTAGAGAAGCATTTCAGGATGAAGAAAAAGGTAAAGTTTCCCAAAAAATATTTGGTTTGGCAGGCAATACGCAGCAGTGGTCGAGCAAGCTAAAGCTTCATCACTACCGGAACGGTAAACAAGGAAATATACCGTGAAGAATGCCTAAAGAAGCGATTGTTACCATTCCTAGGCAGCCATGACGCTCCTTCGCTATTCTGGCCTGATTTGGTATCTTGTAACTAAGCCACAGATGTTCTGGAATGGAATAAAGCGAATGGAGTCCATGTTGTACCGAAAGAGGCAAATCCACCTAACTGCCCGGAGTTGCGACTTATCGAGCGGTATTGGGCTCTCGTGAAGAAAAAACTCTCTCAATATACTATAGTTGTTTATATTGAGAGCTACAACTATAGAAATTTTTTGAAAATCTTGGGCTTAAGCAGCTAATCTGGTTGCAGAGAAGTCTGCACAGACCCTAATGGCTGGAGTGAACATAAAAGTTTGTAGTTTCTCCAAGTAGCTAGATTAACTAATTGTAATTAGTTTTAAGATAACATAATAATAATAATACACATTTAAATGAATGAAAAATACATCTTGCATTGAACTAACAGCAAATGTCACTTTCAAGCCAAGAAAAATAAGGCAATAAAGATTTGAAAACGTAAGACCATTCGGAACTTCCATACTCAGATCACTGAAGAAAACTCCAGAAAATGGTTAG
>JASCZW010007755.1:0-60426 GCA_034211315.2 Aedes japonicus
GACACTAATGAAAAAGTCACTCCACAGCCAACACTACTCATCATCATCGGGATTATCCTCCGCGCGTTTCCGCTTAGTGTTTTGTCCCTTTACAGTTCAACTCTTCCGGCGTTGACGTTCGAAGCGGTTCACTGCACCGAGGCAAAGCACTCGCCATCGAATTCTGAATGAAAATACTGCTTTAGAAAATATCCATCAAGGCGAGTTGCGACTGTTCTCTCGCCAGCACTGACTAACATGACATGACATCTCAGTCAAGAAGAGTCTCCTTTCTCATTCATCAAAAAGATGCCAGACCTTCATGCCAACGGAAATTTGCACTTTTTGCTGATAGCTGACGTCATCATTTCTCGGTCCCAGTCTCAGGGTTCAGCAAATTCCAGAAGCGAGGTCATCAACGACGCTCATTACTCCAGCCTCCATCTCATCGGAAGTGAGGCGAAATAAAATCGCATTGCTCATTCCGTGGGCAGCGTTCACCTTCAGAATTGCTGTTCAGCCCAGAAGCGTGGGTAGGGTGCCATTTTTGGACGTTTCGCGATCTTGGCAATCAAGAGTGACGGCGAAGGCGTTTCAATGTCGATCTACTGTCTAATTAGTATCGATGGTTCAGAGCATTGCGACGGTTAGGAATGTTGCAAACATACCTACACATATCGCGCTCAATGACAGCGGATCTTTGTCGGTACGACAGGTAGCAAAGTTGTCTATCTGAAAGCAGAAACATCCGTTCAAAGCGAAACTGGAGGGAAGGAAATTCGCAACCAGCAATGAGCTTTGCGACGAACGGTGGTGGTGTAAACAGATGATGTTCCCAGCGTTGCCGGTTATGTCATCTGGATGGGTGCATCGTCACCAAAGTCACTTTAACAACACGCGGGCTGGCATTACACGATGTTATGGGGGCAACAAAATAGCTGGGGAATTGCTCGGTGGAAACTTGAATACCATGGTAATCGACGTGTGGTTTCCGTCATCAGCCACGGGTCAGATATCGGAAGAGGCCTTTGCCGAGAAGCAGAAAGATAGAGTTGGAAACCGTCGGGCAATCCTCATCGTGCCGCATCGATTGCGCAACGTCGTCGTTGGACCTCTGGTGGTTTTCGGATTGCGGCTTCGCCACAAATTGATCAAGAGAGAGGAAGCCAAAACGGCGCCAATAATTAATCGCCCATGCCCGGGCTTTGAGCCAGCGTCGCATTCATTCAGGGGACATCGGTTGCTTCTTTGGTTTTGCCAGGAGGGATAATTTGAAATAAATGCACAGCAGCGTGAAAATGGCTCGCTGACGCACTCAATTTCGCCCGGCTTCATTCGGAACAAGGGGGTTAGACAATCCAAGCGCACTTGATATTGTTGGCTGCGTTGGAGGTGACTTCAATCACCGGGTTTTACTACCGACGTGCACTCGAGCACAAATACTACTACATGCAGTCAAGGGTTGAAGCGTGACGAAAGGGGTGTTTATCTGGTGCTTCAAACATTTTGCTGGCTCATTGAAAAGGGTTGTTTGTGTGAAGTATTGAAGTTGGTTTTGTTAGCTAGTTCCTTCTTTTTATTCTTTGGGGCTGAGACATCCAAAGGCGTCTCGTGATCAAAATTTGAACCGTTTAACTCAAAAAATGGGTTCTAAGTTATGCGTTAATCAGGTGGCGTGCATGCAGAAGATACTTTAAGTTTCTTTCAAGACGTCCTTGGCATCTGGTTTGTTATTTGATTTTAAAGAACAAATTGAGATTGCCGTTGTGGTTTGAGTTATTTGCTTCAAATTCCGTTATGATTACTTATTCTCCGACATTCGTTCTGAATCGTGGTTATCTGGACAAATCATGGATGCACAACCGCTGGTACCCTCCTTGATGGGGAAACGTCCGATCGAGAGATCAGGGAAGCTCTAGTTGTTCCGCCGACTGCAGGCAGTGAGTTCGACAACTTCAATTTTTAATAAACCATCAGACGGAAACTCCTAATGTGTGTATTGCTGCCATCTTTGCAAGACCTGTGGGGGACAAGAGCGTTTCGTTGGAAGGAGATTCTCTATCCTTTCCGGTGGGTTTGCTCTCTACTTACGGTCCACACCCCGTTTTTGGCCCTTCATACAACGGATTAGTGAAGATTGCAAGTATGTACAGTTTGATCTTGCCATTGCGGAAGTGAATATGCGCAAGTTCTGCACCGGTGGTGCCGTTTCCTATCACATCGTACAAAATAACATCGCAGCAGATGTAATAGACGTAGCTGTCAAAGAATAAGCATTGAGAATGGAATCAGTAAAGGGAATAACTTAACCCACTCGAAAAGCTTCTACATATGGAATTCCGTTAAGAGTTTAACGGAAAAAATACAGGGTGCCTGCAATCGATCTGCACAGACTTTGCTCGGCAAGAAGCGTCTCAACGGAACCAAGCGGAATAAACTATACCTACATAAAGCCGATTTAGTTGCAAGCGCAGGTGTAATTCGAACTTTTCGGAAAAGGAAAACTCTTTCAGCGATTGCAAAGATCCCGAATTTGGCAAAATATACAGTAATCTGACGCAATTAAATCGATACCAACTCAGCTTGAAACGCTAGACAAAGCCCGCCACCGTTTGACTCCACAAATGCGCGAGATTTTCCGGGTGGCGAATCAAGCGAAATTCTTCGATCTCCGCATCCTGAAAGTTGGCGAAATCACTGAAAATTTCAAACCTCTCCGTTGGAGCCATAGTTCGTATTTTGACGACTTGAAGCTTCAGTCATATAAACTGTGCAAGAATCACAACTTGAATGACACCGTGGAAGCAAACCGGTCGAGAAAAAGCTAAGGTTCTCCTGAACCAACTTATCCGAGGGCCGCTATCGGTCAGTACCACGCCCACCGATGAAACAAGTTTTCACAATCGAGCAGCATCACAACCACCAAAACACGATCGGCAAAGTCGTTTCCCGTCGCTACCAAAAACCGTGGGAAGTATTTCACGGAGCCGAATAGTCCCGCTTCTGTCATGGTCTGGGCTGGAACAGCTCGATTATCCGGCAAAACCCCTTGATCTTCATCGACAAGGGGCTGGAAATGAATTAGCGGTATACTCGCAGCTTACTTACCGACACAATAGTCTTCGGGGAATCGCTGCAAAAAGATTATTGTCTTTTGCGAACGCATTTTCTTCGCTGCTTTTAAACGAAAAATGAATGGCCTTTCTAACTTACCGAATTTGAATCCTATTCGGTATGGCCCATTCAGAGTCAACAGCCTGCAGAAACCACATAAATCACTACTAGAGCATCTAAAATCGCCTCTCTTTATAGGTCTCGGGAACAAACATCTGTCAAAAAACTCGCGGCCATCGTGAATAACTTCCGAAACGCTTAGTGGCGCACATCTCTATCAACGAGGCGCTATTTTGGAAACAGAACACATAAACCTTGTAATTTGCAAACATATTGCATATAACAAACAATACATATTGATTTTTTAATCCAAACAATAAAAGATAGTTTTAACACTATTGAACATCAAAGGTTTTTTTTGCATCGGGGATACGTTCCATCTTTTTAGTATGGAACCGTTTAAAAAAGAGCCAAATAGAGTTGATAAATTCACATGCTTAAACATTTTTTATTGCTTGGATTTTGTTTGTAAATGCCGGTACCTTTCCATGCAACGCGACAAATGCGGTTTTAAAAATTTTGAGTATTTACAATTCCAAAAATTGTGATTTTTTTTTGAAAATCTGGTATTATGATTACTACTTTTTGGCCCCTAAAAACGTAAAAAAACGATTTGAATTAGGCTGATAAGTTGTTCCGTCTTGAGTTATCGCCAAAACAACCGTAAACGTGCCAAAAAAAAACCCTTTAGTAAGTATGTCTCTGTTGTGTCGGATAATATTGGGACACCCTGTAGAAAGACAAAAGCTAAACTAACCTAATGCTACGTCCTTTAGCAGTAGGTGATTTAGTCGTGGTTTCTAAAGGTTACAAAGTATAACATTCCTTGAAAAAATGATTTGTCAAATTAGGGAAGGTCTATTAATTATGTCACGCGTAAAGAGGGGGAGGGGGTTGGAAAACGTGACAATCCATAAAAAAATTGAAAGTCTATAAAAAACTTGACAAAGTGTTTGCGAGGGGGGGGGTGGTTAGGAAAAGTCACTTTTTGCGGACATAATTTCAATCGACTTTCCTTATCAAACTATCACTGCTTAAAGTTCGCATATTCTTTTTTATTGCTGTTCCAAGTCGAAAGCATTGAGTGAAGAGCACACGAAGCCTCCAAAAATATTGGACTCGATAAGTAAAACTTTTGTGGCACAATTCCAGTATGAAAAACATGTTCAATTCACTTAAAAATATCTTTTTTTTAAGAAACACATTTACGAGCGTTTTAGTAGAATAATTGTAATAGAAAACTAGAAAATATTTAATTGAATTTTTCACATTTTCGAATAAAAAAAACTGAAACACTTTTTCTAACTATCACTAATAATGACCCTGACGAGTAATCATTTTCAGTTGAAGAAAAGAAATGCATACGTCAAAACATGTAATTGTTCTCACTAGCCTTCATTTGTGCTTATTTATTTTCCTTTTGATTGTTCCTCCTGCTCAATGCTACCTTTGTGTTTCAAAGAACTTTTAGAAATGTTGTTTCTGGATTATTGGATGTTATTGCTCTGATTTCTTCTTCATCTAGTTAATACTATCTTCTATAGCGTTCCTTTTCATTCCGACTACTTTTTCTTTGCTTTTTGATCTGGTTCCTTACTTTCTTCTTCTTTTCCATCTTTTCTGAGCCTCCACTAATTCAACATTTTTATATTATTTCTGCTTGGATTCGTAGATTGTCTCGCAAACAAATCTGGTTATATCATTTCGCAAACAATGGATGCCATTAAAAATATTTTTACGATTATAGAAATGCTGTTCGTGGAGCCTAGTTCGGTTTTCCGGGCATCAAATGCGTAGATAGTGAAAGGGTTCTAAAATGGTGAGTAGACAATTGGGATGGAGCGTGCGTCCCCGCAACATAGCTCTCAATTTCACACTTCCGCCTCATGCTTCCACGAGTCAAGAGATGACAAAGACCGTCAGCTGAGGGTTGCGTACATAAAGGGTAATCCACGATGAAATTGCCACACTATGAAATTGCTAACTTTTTAACCGTTGGGTAGAATTTAATGAAAATTTGGGTGGATTTAGTTCATAGTGCATTATTTAATCCTGCAAGTTTTGCGATCAAAACTCGCGGAAATGGAGTCGAAAGAACAGCCCGTGCGTGATAAAATTCCGCATTCATTACGAGAATAATGATCTCGCGTCGTTCCATCGCTAAGACGTTGGGAATCGCGAATTCCACGGTGTCGCGAGTGATTAAGCGGTTCGAGGAACGATTGACCACCGATCGGAAGCCCAGAAGTGAAGGAAAAAGTATTCCGTAGCAACACCAAAAAATCACAACCGCGTAGTTGGGGCCTTCAACTGAACCGAACGCCTCCGTTCGGGATGTGGCTAAGAAGCTGCACCTGCCGAAGTTTTGTCCAGAAGGCCAAACCTAAGGCTGGCTTCGAACGTTCAAGGTACAAAAGGCCCCTAATCGCGACGAGAAGCAGAACAAGTCCGCCAAAACCCGTGCCAGGAAGTTGTACCTCAACATGCTGACGAAAGTTGAATGCTGCATCATGGACGACGAAACATATGTGAAGGCCGACTTCAAACAGATCCCCGGCAACCTGTTTTTCACGGCCAAGGATAAGTTCAGCGTTCCAGAGCATGTCCGCACTCAGAAGATGTCCAAATTTGCGGAAAAAATCCTGTTTGGCAAGCCATCTGCACGTGCGGGAAGCGGAGTTCCGGTGAATTTGGTGGGTTCATATCCTTTGGCACAAAATTGACTCCGTTGGCTCGGTACCACTCCAATACGTTTCGAGTGTAGTGGCAGGATGGTAGATCAGGCCAAAACAGAGTTGATCCTTTGTGCTTCTTAATGAATGGCAAGAGACGCTTCTTAATGCACTCTTCCGTGTAAATCGCACCGTTTATTGTTCCGGAAGCGATGAAGGGAGCACTTATTTCACCACATCCGCAAATCGCCTGCCAGATTAGAAACTTCTTTGCAAATTTCGATAGTTTCTTCTTTCGAACATCCTCCGGAACATCGAACTTCGACTTGGCAACGAAATATTCTTGCCCAGGAAGTTGACGGAAGTCGGCCTTGACGTACGTTTCGTCATCCATCACGATGCAACCGGATTTGGATAGAGCAAGCTTCGGGCAAAGTTTCCGGGCGCGGGTTTTCGCAGTGGTGTTATGTTTTCATTCCGGTTTGGGGCTTTTGCACTTTGTAAACATGTAACCCAGCACGCTTCATGGTTTTCTGCACAAAACCGACTGACACCTGTAGACTTTTTAGCGACATCTAGAATTGACATGTTAGGACGGTTCTTGAATTGTTGTACGACTTTCCTGGCCATTTTACTGTCCATTGACCACTTTACGACCACTCCTTCCTTCCTTTGGACACTCAGACGCTCCTTGAAGGTTCTTATTACACGAGACACAGTTGTATTTGCAATTCAGTCCTTTTAGCAATCCACCGGTGGGACGCCCTTGGATTTTGATTGTGAGTGCACAAAATTTTCTCAACGGACAATTCACGGACATGCTTGTAGTATTTTTCATTTACATACATATACACCATTACATAAATAATTCATGGAAATGGGAGGGCCATCAGGGCACCCGATTGAAGCACTCTGGATGGGGAGAGTGCGAATGCCAACTCCCATTGCCTAACAGTTTGTGAATAGAGGGGCGGGCTCTTCTTTCCGCCCATTGGGGCATCTCATGTTAGATGGTCTTGCTCTTTGACCAATTGTTCAATCTTGTGTGTAATTAGTGGTTATTAAAGCTTGAGCAAGTCTAACAGAGAGGAGAACCCATTGCTGTTGGACTTAGTTTCGCTGCTACAATGGATGGAAGTACATATCATACATCATACATCATCAAATGCTTAGAGAGTAGAAATTTTCTTTCTACCTCTGCATTAGAATCGAGCTACGCAAGTTACAATGTTAAGTAATATTCTCATTTCAGAAAATGTTTTGGCAGGGTGTCTGGCTCACTCATTTGTTAATTGGTATATCAAAATGATGTAGCACGAAAACGTTACAACCCTTCCCATAGCTTATTGCTTCTCAACTAAATGTTTAGTACACAAAATTAGTAGAAGAACTTCTTTGCTTTGAATCGAACACAAATTCCAATTGATTTAAGAAGGAATGAAAACATTTTCGCCTGTCACTTCACGCCTTCGGCCAGATGTTAGCTATTCATAGGTACACACACACGCACTTCTCAGCAAAAGAAAAAGAAGGCAAATGCGGCTACAATAGCTCAAACGTTCATGCTTAAACAAAATCGGGATGATACTACGGCAGAAAATATGACTACACACCAAATAAACCGCCACCAAAAATAGGAAACACATCGCCCTCGTTATGCGCCCGAAAGAATGACAAATTTATGTTAGTAAAGTGCTTGTCCTCGACGACGACGTCGTCATCATATCTTCAGGCATTCGCAGTTAGACGGCGCTCTATTTGACTTAAAGTTAAGTCGCTTTTGATTGAATTTTTGTGAAAAGTGAAGTTACTGAAGTTTGAGTATGTTCGACAAAATCCAATGGAAACAAGCCGATGCTTTGGAGGAAATTTGAATTGAAAACGGCTCAATTCGGAGTTAAATAAAGCGGCCGTGAAGACATTAGTCGATGATGGCGCGCCTGCAAGTACAAGTGCAATGGCCTTTTTACATTATAATTAATGGGCGATGATTCGTATCTTGTCGTGTTTACAACCAGCCGTAGCAGAAGAGATCTATGCGTGGCCTTCCGATGTAACCGGCGTCTACCAACATGCGTTCAAATGTTGGACGTAGCATTGCGCACCGCAAGGGTGGGAGAAAGCGTTTCCCTTAAGTTTTGATTTTCCGGCGGATAATTCAGCAACGCGAAAAAAGTATATTCGATCAAACAAAAACGAAAATTCAATTGATCTAAATTCCGATTCTTTCGATTACGACGTTTTAGCGAAAGCTGGATTCTTTATCCGTCATATAAATTACTTCAGTACGACCAATGCGAAGGCACAAACATGGAGGCATTGGTGAAGGCTCTGTGGCTGGCCAAACGGAAACAGTGATCAGAAAAAGAATAGACCGGCAATTTGGTGGTGTTTACGTAAAAGCAGGATAAACCGAATAGATACATTAGTGTCCCAAACGATATGTAATTAGTTTCTTCTATTCTTCGGATGCTTGCAAACAGATTGTTTTTTGCGACCAAAACATTGTTCAATTGACCGAGAGGAATTGTCTCAATTTCTTTGAAAATCCTTACCCGCCCACGAAATAGACTTTGCATGTCTCAGAACCGTTTTGGCGCAGCGTTCTAATACCCTACCGATAGAGAGAAAAATAATCTCATACGCAGCATGCCAACACCTGCTACCGGGGGAGAACCACCACCTCATGTCCAAGGAGAGTCAGCTCAGCGTTCGGTTTTTTATTTTTGGAATGCAAAATATAGCCTGCTCTGCCCAGTGCGAGGTGGAGCAGCTGCTACGTTGATAAAAATTTACTACCGTTCCCAGGCAAACAAACGAAGCCTCCTCTGAGCTGTTTTGGAAGTACTACTTATACCTACCTACCTACGATGAAGTAGTACTGCCTAGCTCTCAACACGCGCTGCCATAAAAGTCAGGTGTAACCCGAAGGAAATTCCGCGTTTCTAGAAAGAGCGCAGAGAAACGATTACAAGGCTGGCTGATGTCAAAATTTGGAAGGAATGATTGATGGAATACGATGTCAAAATTTGATTTTCCGATTGTGAAAATGGAATTCATATTTTCACTGTATTTGTAATTAAATTGGATTACATTTCAGGAAATATTTCCGACTGTAAATGACGTCAAATAAATTCGTTGAAGGTACATTAAAATACGGAATTATATGCTCCTACTTTATGGACGTTTATGAACATAACTTTGATGTTTCAATCTTATAGGATCAAGTTGCGTTTTATTTGCGAATTAGCATAAATTTTTCGCAGTAAAGTGTTTCAAATTTCTGTGATGTTTCCTTCAATGCAGCTGTTTTTTTTATTTCAATGCTGTTTTATTGGGATGCTGAGGTTCAGAATAAGAACAGTTTAAGTCATAGGAGCTCGTGTTTTGTTCTAAAAAAAAAATGAATGACCTAATATAAATTCAGCCATGGGCAATGTAACAAAAATGGGGTAGATTTTAAACTAAATACGTTTAGAAAAATGTCAAACTATTCAAATGTTTTAGGAGGTAAAAAACAGGCAAATGCATTTCTCAAATCAACCGAAATCCTCAAAAAAAAACTGGAGGACAAGCAAAGCGCGGCATCGATATAAACGCCTATCGAATGGCTTCCTCCTTCGCACTCAGCCTTCTTCTTCTTATTTTATACAGAAGCACGTCAGAAAATCTATCGCAAAGTTTTCCTGAGGATTTTCTGGAAATTTATTGAAACATTATTTAGGGAGCGGTTTGACAATCAAAGACATATACTGACGTGGTGGTATCACATGTTAATTATTTTGATTTTTTGCCGCGCCGCATATCTGGCATTGATAAACTCGATGTTACAGATGGGATCCTTCATTCTCGATAATTTTTCTATAATATATAGAGGATAGGCGTGATAAAACTTTCCTTTGCCACCGAAAAGTTAATCTCATTGGCCGATCACGACTCAAATAATCTTTTGTTGTCAGTCTTCTGATCGCTCTTCCAATTCGGACATGCATGTCAGAATTTGAAGCGATCAGAAGACTGAGCGATTAGTGTTGGACAAATACTAACATAAAGAGATGCAAACAACCTCCCAAACTCATTTTGAAGGAAACTTCTCTATCCCGAGTCCTATCAGTAAATCCCAAAGATTATACTTTTGGGACTACTAAAATGATGTTACAGGATCAGACATTACTACAACTGGTATCTTGATGACATAATGAAAAAATTATTTTTAATTCGAGAAAACTGTCTCAAAAGACTCTCAGAGCAAAAAAAAACGACACACCAATGAACTCAAATAAGACTGAAGACTGAAAAAAATACGAAGATAATAAAACCACCTTATTAAACTTGTGAACTTGATATGATAGTTAAAGATCCCTCCCTTCTCTCGGAAAGGGCGCTCCCTTACAAATGAAACACTCATTTCTTGTCATAACTCGAGAAACTAATCCAAGCAAAAGAAACATAATTCAGCATGTGTGAGGTTTCAAAGGCAAGAAAGGTTTCCTTTGCGATGGTTTCAGATCGCTCCCCCCGTTCTAAAGGGGGGCTCCCATATAAACAAAACACAATATTCTGCATAACTCGGGAGACTAATCTCAGCAAACGGGAGGTCAGAAATGCTTAGCATGTTGTGGTTTTTAAGAGCACAAAAATGGTTCTATGTTGATTTGAGGCCCCTCTCCTTTCTGAAAGGGGGGATCCCATACAAATAAAACGCAAACCTTGCATAACTCGAGAACTAATCAGGGAAATTGAACCAAATTTGGCATGTGGAAGTTTTGGAATGAGAGAAATGTTGCTATGGTGATTTGAGGCTCTTCCGCCATATGAGGAGGTGGAGGGGGCTTTCAAACAAATGGAACACAAATTTCTGCATAACTCGAGAACTACTCAAGCAAATGGAATCAAATTTGGCATGTGGAGGTTTCTGAAGAAGATAAATGTTTCTAAGGTGGTTTGGACTCCTTCACCTTCTGAAGGAAGGAGGAGGGCTACCATACAAATGAAACACAAATTTATGCATAACTTGAGGACTATGTATTTGGCACATGTGGTTTTTTACATGTATTAAAATCTGTTTGTTTTACCGATCGGTGTGAAAATGTGTACGCAGGGGTTTTTGGGGCTGCGGAATGGTTCTTGTTGAATGTTTTGAGACCCTTCCCTCTTCTGGGAGGAATGAGTAGTCTGCTACGCAAATGAACTTCTGCATAACTTGAGAACAAATCAAGCTAATGGAACCAAAATTGACGTGCGGGGTTTTGTGAATGCAAAAAAAAAATCTATGGAGTGTCCAAACACAAATTTCTGAAACCAAACATAAAGAACTATCCAGATAACTAAAACACAAACTGTGTATTTCTCGGGTAAGAAGAACGTTCTTGAAAAAAAAATTCCATACAAAACAACCATTGTTCCATTCATTTTAAAAGGTGATGATACGGTCAAAATTTGGTCAAGGGAAAACGCATGTAAATCGGTGAAATCGTTTATTTAAAAAATCAAATTAAATTTCTTTTTCAAGTTCAATTAGTATAAAATTCAGAAAAATATTCAGTTAGGCTTCCGCTTTTCCAAACCGAATTGCCGGACCTTACGCTTGACCCCTGCCATCAGATTTTGTACAGCCACCTTGTCCACCTTCTTCGCCGCAGAAAGCCAGTTTGCCTTGAACTGCTGCTCGTCCTTAGCAGTTTTTTGGTCTTCTTTAGGTTCCGCTTGACAATAGCCCAGTATTTCTCAATTGGGCGGAGCTCTGGCGTGTTGGGAGGGTTCTTGTCCTTGGGAACCACCTGCACGTTGTTGGCGGCGTACCACTCCATGGCCTTTTTACCGTAATGGCAAGATGCCAAATCCGGCCAAAACAGTACGGAACAACCGTGTTTCTTCAGGAAAGGCAGCAGACGTTTATTCAAACACTCTTTCACGTAAATTTCTTGGTTGACAGTCCCGGAAGCTATGAAAATGCTGCCTTTCAAGCCACAGGTACAGATGGCTTGCCAAACCAGATATTTCTTTGCGAACTTTGACAGTTTCGTGTGCTTGAAAATATCTGCTACCTTTCCCCTTCCTTTTGCCGTATAAAACTCCTGTCCCGGAAGCTGCTTGTAGTCGGCTTTGACGTAGGTTTCGTCGTCCATTACCACGCAGTCAAACTTCGTCAGCATCGTCGTACAGCCTCCGGGATCGCGCTTTGGCCGTCGTATTTTGTTTATCATCGCGATTTGGAGTCACTACCTTCTTGTAAGTCGATAGTCCGGCTCGGTTTTTGGCTCGATGCACGGTTGTAGACGATACACCCAGTTTATTTGCGGCATCTCGGAGAGATAGGTTAGGGTTTCGCTTGAAACTACCGGCAACTCTCTTTGTCGTCTCAGCGGCTTCCGGTTTTCGATTTCCCCGATCCAGACTTCCTGGCTGTCGACAAACGTTCCCAAACACTTTAATTACATTTGTAACGGTTGATTTGGCAACTTTTAGCGATTTTGCCAACTTTGCGTGCGAGTAGCTCGGATTTTCGCGATGCGCGAGCAAAATTTTGATACGCTGCTCTTCTTGCTTGGACGGCATTTTGACAACTGAAGAGTGAATTCCAAAATCAAAATAGGAACAACATTCTGCACACACACACCTTCAAAATGAGGGGTGTTCAGGTTTTTAAATGCAAAATTGAAAGAAATACGTCAAGTTGATATTGACCAAATTTTGACCGTATCGCCCTTTAGATTCGAACAACCAGCTTTCTACGAGATAGACAAGTTTGCATAGCTCGTAGCATCGCTGACCAAGGATGTTAGGAAGGTGATTGAATCGATTGAGCTTACCGAAGCAAATTATGCTGTGTAGCGGCTGTTAGAAAAAGGTTTGACAACAAGAAGTTGGTATTCAAAACCTATATTGATTCACTGTTTGCTATCGAATCAATGAAGAGAATCCTACGAATCTCTCATGAGTCTTATCGATGGTTTGGAGCTGCAATTTATGCTTGACTGATAAAATGGGCATTCAGACAGATGATTGGAGGAGTACATCTGATGGTTCTCCAGTCGTTGGTGCCTTAAAGTCTCGTTCATCTGATGCATCGAAGTTGGAATCATGCCGGTCGTTCAAGTCGTCAAAATTTAATACAGTCCACACCATTATAAATTCGACACCTGGTTTCTGCTTGTTCTGTTCGGAAGGATCCTCACTCCGTCTTCAAGTGCGACGTGTTCCTGAAGATGACTGCTTCGCAACGCTTCGACTTGGTGAAGAAAACGAACCTGTGCATCAACTGTCTTTCCTCCTCGCATTTTCTTAAAGACTGCTCGTCCACCGGGATGCCGTGTATGCAACCAGAAGCACCATACTTTGCTACACCAACCAACTAGCAATCGCTCGTACCCGCAATGTAAACCTACACACTTCAAAAATTATTCACGGATTAAGTTAAACATTTAGCTGATACCTCGGCATTTTGGTATTTAACTGATAACTCGGCACGAAATCAAATGATGCTGAGTCTCGGCATCACTGAAACTGAAATATCGGGTAACATCATTATTAAGCTGATTCTCGGCATCACTGAGACCGAGCACAAACGTTAACCAAAATTCAACCGACACTCAGTTGCCTATCATGCTGAAATATCGGTTTAGCAGTGGTGTAAGCCGAGGTTCGGCTTTCTCTTTATCTGTCAACCGCCATGCGCCATAGTTGTTTCATTCGCAAGTGGAGTAAGTCGTATGTTGTTTGTGGAGCGGTGAAAAAACATACATTTTTGGACTTACATCAATTATACTGGTAAAACCCTTCCAATAATTCTAGTCGATTCACCGGGTTCATGGCTGCTTCTCTCCATCCTCCGGTTGCGCCCACGCTCTCCAGTCTTGGCTTACATGATGCGTCCATCTAGCTCGCTACTCACGCCTTCTTGTTTCAGCCAGCCAGCGATTTGACGAGCAACACCATCTATGCAGGGCTTTGGCTATAGGCATGAAATATTCAATATTTCGATGAAAATCTTATCCAAAATTTCAGTATTTACACACAATTTAACCGAAACCTAGGTAACCCTCATTTTTGTTTGTTTTGAATTTTAACCGGTACATCGGTTTGCTCATGCCGAATTTCCAGCTAACTAAATGAGTTTTCAGTTTGACCAAAACTGAGATTATCGGTTAACATAATAAAGCCGAGATCAAAACCGAGAGTCGGCTGTGCGGATCTCGGTTTCGAGAAGCTGAAACTCGGCATAAAATTCTAAGTGTGTACACAATCTGTTACTGGGTCTAGTTCGCAATCGGTTAACTAACCAAGCTGTTCGAACCAATCTTCTTCTCAATCTCGGTCTAACTTGTCATCATCAACACATTCACCCTCTGCCTCTGCCCCCACCTCTAGCATTGTTTCCACTACTCTAGTTGGTAGTAGTCGAAAAATACCAGCTACAGTCTTGCTGCAAACTACACACTTAGAATTTTATGCCGAGTTTCGGCTTTCTGAAACCGAGATCCGCACAGCCGACCTCTCGGTTTCGATCTCGGCTTTATTATGTTAACCGATAATCTCGGTTTGGGTCAAACTGAAAACTCATTTAGTTAGCTGGAAATCTCGGCATGAGCAAACTGATGTACCGGTTAAAATTCAAAACAAACAAAAATGAGGGTTACCGAGATTTCGGTTAAATTGTGTGTAAATACTCGAAATTTTGGATAAGATTTTCATCGAAATATTGAATATTTCATGCCTATAGGCAAAACCCTGCATAGATGGTGTTTTGCGTCAAATCCGCTGGCTGACTGAAACAAGAAGGCGTGGAGTACAGCGAGCTAGATGGACGCATCGTGTAAGCGCAACCGAGGATGGCGAGAAGCAGCCATGAACCCGGTGAATCGGCGTAGAATTATTGAAGAGGTTTTACCAGTATAATTGATGTAGTGCCAAAAATGTATGTTTTTTTCACCGCTCCACAAACAACATACGACTTACTCCACTTGCGAATGAAAACAATATGGCGCATGGCGGTTGACAGATAAAAAGAAGCCGAACCTCGGCTTACACCACTGCTAAACCGATATTTCAGCATGATAGGCAACTGAGGTCGGTTGAATTTTGGTTAACGTTTGTGTCTCGGCTCTAGTGATGCCGAGAATCAGCTTAATAATGATGTTACCCGATATTTCAGTTTCAAGTGATGCCGAGACTCAGCATCATTTGATTTCGTGCCGAGTTATCAGTTAAATACCAAAATGCCGAGTGAATTCAGCTAAATGTTTAACCGAGCCCGTGAATAATTTTTAAGTGTGTACAATTGTCAAAGTTTATGGTCCTGACGGGAGCACACAGTGGGCCAGAGCGCTGTTGGATCCTGCATCGCAATTATCTCTAATCACCGAAAACATAGTCCATAAGTTGAAGTTGCAGCGCTATCCCAATCGGCAAGAAATTGGGGGGGTAGGCAACACTCTCGTCGTTTCGAATCATGCTGTGGATGTTCAGATAGGTTCTCATTGTACGGAGTATACTGTTGAGGAAATCTGTCACATTCTTAAAAAAAATCACCTCTGAACTGCCAGCGAGGGCGATGGATACGTCTCAATGGAAAATTCCTCCCGGATTACACTCGCTGATCCTAAATTTAATGAACCGGGTCCGATAGATATGTTGTTGGGCATGGAATTGTACTACGAGCTGTTACTGGATGGATTCGTAAAGTTAGGCCCAGGAAAACCAGTTCTTCAAAACACTGTTTCTGGATGGGTGGCTGCCGGAAAAGTTGAAGGTCAACAACATCGGAACCAGCTGAAGGTAGCACACGTTTGTAGTACGGGTTCGTTTGAAGAGTCGATCTCACGATTCTGGGAATGAGTATCCTGCTGGTCTCCTAGTATTCGTTCTCCGGAAGAAACTTTATGTGAAGAACACTTTGCTACCAATACCTTTCGTGATGAGTCGGGTAGATTTGTAGTGACGCTCCCTAAGCGAATGGATGTTCTATCTAGACTGGGACACTCAAAAGAAATAGCCACTCGCAGACTCCTTGCTCTTGAACGTCGTCTGGATGCAAATCCCAAACTCAAAGAGGCGTACTCTGCTTTTATTCCTGAGTATTTGCAATTAAATCACATGCAAGAAATTGATGATACGGACCGCAATCAGTTGCCTTATTACGTACCACATCACGGCGTAGAAAAGGCTGATAGACCAACTACCAAACTACGAGTAGTTTTCGATGCCTCTTGTCGAACAGATTCTGGTGTATAACTTAATCAGGCGCTAATGGTGGGTCCTGTCCTACAGGACGACATATACGAAATATCGCTTCGTTTCCGCATGCACCAATTTGCTATCGTTGCCGATGTCGAAAAAATGTATCGACAAATTTGTCTTCGTCCTGTTGATTTTCCGTTGCATGGACGATATGTTGACGAGTGTAGAAGACGAAGAAGAAGGTCAAAAACTATGTCAACTGTTGCAAAAACTAATGTTATCTGCTGGCTTTAACCTACGTAAATGGGCGTCATATTCTGCGTCCATACTTTCGATCATGCCACCTACATTACGCGAAGAACGAGTTGGACTTGCGTTAGATTCACCATCGACCATCAAAACTCTAGGGCTGATATGGGAACCATCAATTGATATGCTACGTTATTCAATTCCAAAGTGGTCCCAAACAGATAAAATCACTAGACGAACGGTACTATCTGATACGGCAAAACTGTTTGACCCACTTGGACTAAAGGGTGTATTCGATAAAAATGGCACACAGAAAATCTTCTGTAACTTTTGAATCGTATGAGTAAAAAACCTAAAAATTTGAGTAGATCTTATCTATACTGTATTATTTGTATCTGCCAAGTTTCATTCATTACATTCAGTAGTTCCAGTCATGTCGTCAAAACAAGAAATTGTCCGTGAAAAAATTTTGTGCACTCACAATCAAAATCCAGGGGCGTCCCACCGGTGGATTGCTAAAAGGCTTGGAATTGCAAATACAACTGTGTCTCGTGTAATAAGAACCTTCAAGGAGCGTCTGAGAGTCCAAAGGAAGGAAGGGAGTGGTCGTAAAAGTGGTCCAATGGACAGTAAAATGGCCAGTAAAGTCGTACAACAATTCAAGAACCGTCCAAACATGTCAATTCGAGATGTCGCTAAAAAGTCTAAGGTGTCAGTCGGTTTTGTGCAGAAAACCATGAAGCGTGCTGGGTTACATGTTTACAAAGTGCAAAAAGCCCCAAACCGGAATGAAAAACAAAACATCACTGCGAAAACCCGCGCCCGGAAACTTTACACGAAGCTGCTCACCAAATCCGGTTGCATCGTGATGGATGACGAAACATACATCAAGGCCGACTACCGTCAACTTCCTGGGCAAGAATATTTCGTTGCCAAGTCGAAGTTCGATGTTCCGGAGGATGTTCGAAAGAAGAAACTATCGAAATTTGCAAAGAAGTTTCTAATCTGGCAGGCGATTTGCGGATGTGGTGAAATAAGTGCTCCCTTCATCACTTCCGGAACAATAAACGGTGCGATTTACACGGAAGAGTGCCTTAAGAAGCGTTCCTTGCCATTCATTAAGAAGCACAAAGGATCAACTCTGTTTTGGCCTGATCTAGCATCCGCCACTACGCTCGAAACGTATTGGAGTGGTACCGAGCCAACGGAGTCAATTTTGTGCCAAAGGATATGAACCCACCAAATTCACCGGAACTTTGTCCTGTTGAAAAATTCTGGCAATTATGAAAACGGAACTTCGCAAACATCCCAAAACTATAAAATTAGAGCTAGAATTGAAGAAAATTTGGGTAAAAACAACAAAAACACTGGGAAAATCGGTTGTACAAAATTTGATGGGTGGAGTGAAAAGGAAGGTGCGGGCATTCGGGATGGGAGACGAAATTGAATAAAACAAATGTCGTAAATCAAAACTCATTATTAGTTCTTCATTCCCTGAAAATTTCAAGAAAATCCGATAATTAGTTTAATTTTGATGAGTATGTGTGCCATTTTTATCGAATACACCCTTTAATTGGCCCTGTTATAGTTCTCGCAAAAATCTTTGTACAATCTCTTTGGAGAACGTCAGCATCATGGGATGAGCCTCTCAACGAAAATCAACAGCAAGAGTGGCTAACATTTCGTACCACCCTGGACGCACTGTCTTCAATTTCCGTTTCTCGATGGGCAGCATTCGCTTCTACGCCATTCAACGTAGACCTCCATGGGTTTTGTGATGCGTTGGAACGTGCTTACGATGCCTGCTTATATATTCGAACGGTCTCAAAGGATGGCAGCATCTCTGTGCGTTTGCTGACTGCCAAATCGAAGGTGGCACCTCTCGTGGATTCAAAAAGACAGAAGAAGGTCAGTCTACCCAGATAGGAGCTGTCAGCAGCTCTGCTTTTGAGTCATTTGTACCACAAGGTGAATTCCAGCATCGCTCTGAATACTCAACCTTTCTTCTGGTCTGACTCAACGATCATACTTCACTGGATCAAGTCGGTTCCATCAAGATGGAAAACTTTTGTTGCGAATCGAGTTTCGGAGCTCCAACATCTCACATCCAAGGGTGTCTGGGCTCATGTTTCGAGGATGGATAATCCTGCGGATATCATCTCTCGTGGCATGGAACCACACGAGCTGATGGATTCATCGTCTTGGTGGGCAGGACCATGTTGGCTGAAACAACCATCTCGGTTCTGGCCCCCAACCATACAAACAAATTCACCGGACATTCCTACGGAAATGCTAGAAGAAAGATCAGTGTCCTTACTGGTTTGCACGCAGGAACCGAATGAAATATTCAACTTACGCTCCTCCTTTATTTCATTAGTTCGGCTAATTGCACTGATTAAACGATTTACTCATAATGTTAAGACACCTAATCGTGCAAATCGTAGATCAGGATTTCTACATTCAACCGAATTGAAGCATGCAACCATGACTTTGGTTAGACTAGCTCAATCCGAAGTATTCGGGAACGATATCACTGCGATAACCTCCGATTGCCTAGTGAAACCGAACTCTGTTCTGAAGAACCTTCACCAAATCTTGAAGGATGGCGTTTTACGTGTTGGTGGGCGCTTAAAACACGCTCCAATCTCAGAAGATAGGAAACACCCCGTTATCCTTCCAGCACGACATCCGCTTACTGAAAACATTATGACATACTATCATCGAAAACATCTACACGCCGGACCACAGCTGCTCGTAGCATGCGTTCGGGAAACATTTTGGCCACTTCGTATCCGAAACATATCACGAAAAGTGGTCCATTCATGCATCAACTGCTTCCGCTGTAGACCCTCGGTTCTGGAGCAACTCATGGGAGACTTGCCTCCGGAAAGAGTAACGCCGATTTTTCCCTTTCTCATCACTGGTGTTGACCTATGTGGACCATTTCAATATCGGATACTTCGCAAAGCACCATCTACGAAATGCTATATAGCCATATTCATCTGCCTTGTCACCAAGGCCATCCACGTTGAGATGGTCTACGATCTTCCGACGGCCGCTGTTATCGCTGCACTACATCGTTTTATGGTATGCAGAGGCAAACCAACGCGCATATTAGCAAAAAAAGCCGAGCAAAATTTTGCTTCCAAAATATGCCATGTTCAACCTACTGTAACTTTGTCAATTATCAATATTTTTAGCTGAAACTTTCATTACACTATAAACAATGTATAAACCGTATGTGATCGAAATTTTATGTTGATCAGGCTTATAAATTTGAAGTTTTCATTACATATGTGAAAAAAGTCATTTTTGGACATACCAATTTCAAAAATCCGTATTTCTGTGAAAAATTTAGATAACATAGTTTAAATTTCACAATAGCCTAAAAATACATAGGAAATAATGTGATCGAAATTTGAACTGTTTCCATCGAGTGGTTTGGACTACAGCTGGCGTCAAAGTTGACGCACCAACATGAGTATTTCCCTTTTTTACATTGTTTATAGTGTAGTGAAAGTTTCAGCTAAAAATATTGATAATTGACAAAGTTACAGTAGGTTGAACATGGCATATTTTGGAAGCAAAATTTTGCTCGGCTTTTTTTTTTGCTACTGAGTGTAGTTTAGAGCAAGCAATAAGCTAACTGTGAAAGCGATAAGCATGAAACGCCAAGAAAGAAGAAGAATTATTCTAAAACCGTGCTGGAATGGTTTGAGACTAATTCGGTGCAATTTATCCCCAAGGACATGAATCCACCGACCTGCCATGAACTATGTCCTATCAAAATTTATTACGGAACTCTGAAAAACCAAAGAGAAAGCAAAGAAGGCAAATTACATTCATAGGAATTGGATGAAAATGAGAAAAAGGTACTGGATAAAGGATAAAAGGACTGTACAAGCTTTGATGGATGGCATTAAGTGAAATTGTCGAGAATTTATAATTGATCCAATGTATGTAAACTGACCCAAAGGCATGTACAAAACTGCCTTGAGATTTTTAAAGTAAAATAACTGTGTTGCAATAACTTCATGTTGCCCTTTAAAGTGCCATAATAGAGAAACCTTAAACACAAAAAATATTGACTCAACGAAAGATTCACTATTATCAGAGAAGATCGTGCCGGATCATCTCGTACTTTGAATTACGAATTACAATTATTTCAGAATTCCACTCATGTTTGACTTTTGCAATGAGAAATGTAGATCATTGCTGAGAACAACCTTTCCCCAATTAAAACTTCCCCGCACAAAACATCTGGGCCACACCCTGCTGTCGGTACGCCAACTTCATTTGCATTCCATCGACAAACTGGTCCGTTGATATCTGAATTCAAGTAACAGATTTTTAATTACGAGTTACGCATTGTTCTCGTTCAACGAGTATGGCTAATGTCTCCACACCCGAGTAAAACCACCAGAACAAGTTTGATTTTCCAGTTCACTTTTATTCACAGCAATCGCAATCAATCTTCTCATCTTTCACCAACAATCATAAAATGAACAAAAGAAGCTCGACTGTCCCACTCCATCTAACGACGTGGAACCGTATTGCTGCAAACGATTGGAACACACTGCTCTGTAACCAACATGCCCACCAGGAGTTCCTCCCGTGGCGCATTTCCGTTTGTGTATGTAATCGGCTGAAGATATCACGGTTTAAATACTATAGAATAAATTTTCCACGCAGAATCCTGAGAATGTATCCTGTTCCACCGCCTAGTGATGGTAATGTCCAAAATGCAGAGCTGGTGCGTAGGCGTAAGCCGGGACCGCGTGATACGAGGTCTTGACAATTGGCGTCGAAACCACGGTGTGCTTAACGGCCGGTGCGAAGATCGGTTCGGAGTACTTGGCCGAACTGTGCACGACGGTGGAGCTCTGATGGGAGACGGCAGTTGGGATGTGCTTCACCACGGTTCCAACGTGAGCCACCGTCGGTTCCTCAACGATGCTCTTCTGGTAGTGGATTTCCGGCTTGGCAATCAGAGCCGGTGCGGAATGATACACGAAGGGAGCAGCATGGTAACTGTATAGTCCGGGACGGGCAGCGGCCAGGGCAAAAATCGTCGACAACACCACCTAGAATAGGAATGAAGAGTAATTAGATCACGTACTTGTGTAATGCGGATTGTAGATCGTTTACCAATTTGAACATTTTTGAGCAAGAAGGGTTGATTGTTTTCCTAAAGGTCTGTGTTGAAGAACGTTTGGATTGTACTATGATCTTGGCTTAGTCAGCGGGTTTCTTTTATACCCCGGACACTGACTGGTCCCTGTGTGTTAAGTTATTCAAAAAGCTACCAGCTTCGTAGCGTCAAGTCAATGGCAATGTAATCCGAAGTGCATTTTCTTTCAGAACGGGGGGCTACCTCCACAATGGAGCCACCGAGTGATCTCCTCCGCGGTAGGTCGGTACGGGCTTGGAGGCTGCACGGCTGGCGTCACACATGCAATACCTTAGTACTGTGGGGGGAGGTTGCAAGAAAGTGTACTGGTCGGTGGGTACTATATGCCATCAAGAACTGTCCAACGAGCTATGCGGTAGCAGTTCAAGAGTGGAATGTAATTGAATGGGGGTGGAACTACAGAGTGTGCAAAGAAAAACTCGACCCACCAAGTGAGGGAGAGAGACAGATAGATAGAAAGGGAGGACGAGGAGGCTCTGGTACCCGTTTATCCGTGTTTGCATGCTCGTGAGCCGACCGCGTTGAGGGCTCGCACTGTGGCGTAAGGTTGAAGGTACGTGGTGTGTTGTTGTTTTTATTTCTGCCGGCAGTTATTAATATTTTATTGTGGCGATCTTAACGAACCAAATTTGTCACGGGATGAATAGTGAAGAGTTCGTGGAATGATTTATCTGTAATATAGGAATGTATTTGAGCTTCAGAAGGTAGGTAAATGTTAGTGAAACGTTAGGGCCAGACCAAACTTTGCCAGAAATCTTCAAGGCTTGGGCAACATAATTGTTGTTATTTAAAAAAGATTGACCTTTTGAAAAAAATCAGACATGTATAAGTGAATTTACTTCGAAAACCATTGAAAGCAGACTTATCTGAGGCTCTTACGTTTGATATCTTTATAACACATCGGTCAATAAGTGCCGGGCCTAAGTAGGAAAACCACATTTTCCACAAAATACATTTTTATTTATCAATATAATCTCCTTTTAAGGTAATACAATCATTCCAACGTTTCTCTAGCTATTTAATACCACCGGTGTTGAACGATTTATCGACACCTTCAAAATATGCTCCAGTTTCAGCAATCACTTCCTTATCTGAGCCAAATCCCTTTTCACGGAGCATCTTTTTGAATTCTGCGAAGAGCCAGTAGTCGCTGGGGGCCAGATCTGGAGAATACGGTGGGTGCGGTAGCATTTCGAAACCCAATTCGACCATTTTTGCGGCTGTGTTTATTGATTTGTGACACGGTGCATTGTCTTGGTGAAAGAGCAGCTTTTTCTTCTTCAAATGTGGCCTTTTCTGGGCAATTTCGGCCTTCAAACGATCCAACAAACCGATACAATAGTCGCTGTTGCTTGTTTTTCTATGTTCCAGTAGTCAATGAATAAAATTCCATGCGCATTCCAAAATACAGAGGCCATTACCTTCCCAGCCGATGTTTGAGTCTTTTGACGCTTTGGACGACTTTCTCCGTCTGCACGCCACTTAGCAGACTGCCGATTTGATTCCGGAGTGAAATGGTGAATCCATGTTTCATCCGTTGTGATGTATCGACGCAAAAGTTCCTTCTAATTTCACGCGAACATTTCCAAACAGCTATTTGAATCATTGAATCGTTGTTGTTTTTGCTCTGGTGTGAGCAAACGCAGCACCCATTTGGAAAACAGCAATGTTCGTGTATGATGGTGTAAACACTACACACTACCAAAATGTCAAGAAAATTTCTATCTCCTGAGACCTACACATGCAAGCGTTTTATAGCACATAAGAATGAGTTGAAAGAGATGAGAAAATAAATTCAATCAAACACATCTTTCGTCGAATTCCGTATGTATCAGTTTCAGGAGACATAATTTTACACGAAATATTTGTATACGTTCCCCGACTTTTTGCAAACATGAATTACGTATCGTTTAAAAATCATAATTTCTAAGTGTGTACCTTTTGATACCATCAGAGTGTCAGCTATCTCTTGCAACTTCATTTTGCGATTGCTCATGGTGATTTTCTGGATTTTTTCAATATTTTACGGAATTACTGCCTGATTTGGCCGGCCCTGGTTCAGCATCATCGGTGTTCGTACGACCACGTTTGAAATTGGCAAACTATCGTTTGATTGCCATTTCCGATGGAGCAGAGTCCGAATAACGTTTTTCAAGCCAAGCTGGAGCTTGAACGGTGTTTTTTTTCCAATCAAAAAGCAATGATATATCAACACACGAAATTGCATCGAATCCATCGTTTTTAAGAATCACAAAAGTAGCGTCACTGAAACCACTGTAACTCGATGAATATTAAACCACACGTCATTGACAGTAATCTTTCTAAAAATCATATTGATATTTTATTAGCGGTGCCATCTGGTTGTTAGGCCTGGGACTTATTGACCGATGTGATACATAAAAATGAATATTTGTTTGTTAGTAACGCGAAAATTCGAGAACGTCTGGATGAACATTGACACTGTCTTGGGATGATTTGTTCCTTTTTTACCAACAAAGAATTAGAAAAAAGGAAAAGTTGGAAAATTCCCAAGAAAAAAACCGGAATATATACTTGAAAAATATAAAAATAAACTGCTGTTTTCTATACAAAAAAAATCCAATTTTCAACTTTGGCATACGAATGACATCCGATATTACCAAAAACCAAGGTGACTTAAATGTTTTAGGTGGTCTCAATAGTGTATATGAGAATTTATAGTGTTTATAGTTAGGCTTAGTGACGTTTAACGCACGCACACTACAGCGCCATTTAGATTAGGAGAACAAGAAAGAAGGAAAATCTTTTGGAGGAAAACATACCATCATTCCTCTGCATGTGCCAGAAAAAGAAAGGTGATTAAACGTCAAAAAGCCTTATACAATCCAAATGAAGTAAAACCAGGTCTGGCATACTGAAGTTTAGGAATGGGCATTTTGTAAAATAAAATCGATGCACCCACATCGATTTTTTAAAACGCTAATATCGGACATAAATAATCGATTCGGAAAAAACGATTTTTTTAAAATAATATTTCCATTCTAGAAACAAGTGGTCGATAATGGAACATTCATCGTTCCTTTTATATTTTTTTGAATAAAAGGCCTATCAGTAAACAAATTGTAATAATCTTTGTCAAGGAATTATTCAAGAGCACTTTTACAAGGTCCTCTCAAAAACCAAAATCTATGAACCTTTTCTTTAAGAATCATTATATCAAGTAATCGATAGGAAAATTTAAACCCCTTATAATCGAGCAAAACTAATTTCCAGATTTTTTCTAGAGAGACACAGCCACATTTTTCTTAAATTATCCAACGGATTAATTGAATGGCCTGTTAACGTAAGAACCAAAGGATCAACAACTTGGCATCAGAAAAGAAGTTGAACAAAGGAAGCCAAGGAAAATTTTAAAAATAACATCCAGCTGAAAAACTATATTGAAATAAAATTATTTTTAATTTTTGGTAATTTGATTTTATACGACAGAGCTCAGCATAGGCATCCCACTTTGCAATATATCTTATGCATGTGTTGACAAGTTTTTGCATGTTTGTGTATACATAACAACAAACACATTTTTAATTATAACTCATAAAGTTGTTCAGCTGTAAGCGATATCAAGCTAATTCTACACTTGCTTAAACACGTTTCATAAAAGATTGAAAAACTATACAAATCATTTTATAAAGTCAGAAACTCTCGAGGGATATGAATGTAATGTCGGTCTATAAGCATCAAATTGGGTCTCTTCATGGATGCAACTTCGTCTAATTCGATTAATTTTGTATTAATTTCAGTCTTCGTATGGATTTCTTCCTGATTTTATGTTTAAAGGCATTACCAGCTTTATTAACTTTATCCAACACATATTTTTAACTTACACGTTTATATATATACATAACTACAACTGCAGAATATATCCATCAATCCACCTTGACTCCTGCAGGAGAATGTCTTAACCAAATCAGCGCCAACATAAGATTAGGGTGAATCTGCTTTTGTAAACAATGGCTTTCGTAGTCATTTTCTCTTGAACAAAAAGTCACAAATAAAAATTAAGCACTCTTTAAGGAAGAGGAGCTTTACCTCTATCCGCTGATATATTCAATTTGAAGAAATTGTAGTCAACTTCCGATAAATTAGCAGACAAAGTGTTTGTTTACAAAAGCAGATTCACAATAATCAAATGTTGACGCTGAAATGTTCATTTGGTTTATTTTCTTTCGCTTCTATGAAAAATGCTACGAACAATTGTCAGTCTGTGCGTTAATAAACGGTGCCGAGAATGCCAACTAGTATACAAGGAAGGTCATCCAGGTTGGGCGATGAGCTAAGGAGAAAACTGTCAAAATATTAAAAACACCGTTGGGCGTTACATATTCTCCTTTGCAAGGGTTAATCGTAATCGATCAACTTTTTGCGTTCAATAATGTGGAAAAATCTCAAATTAACGGCATACGCTGAAGCATTCTCGACGGCAGCCATTACCTCAAAATTTAGAATTGATATAACCAGAGTCTGTACTAGATATTGAATATTCAATCACATCAGTTTGTAAACTTACTTGCTGCGAGCAATCTAATAGAGTTCGATTCGATGTTCATTCACTAACAATCGAGATTTATCAATTTGAAATTGCGTGGTGAGTTTGCGAGAGAGAGATAGAGAGATAAAAGATAGGAAAAAAAAATACATGGAGCAGCGATTCACCTTAATAGAACATCGATTTCATCTTTAAAAAAATCGATGTTGTCAAACATCGAACAGAAAAGATCAGATGAAAAAAATCGATTTATCGAGGTGAAAATATCGATTCTGTCAAAATTGCATCGACATCACCCATTTGTACTGAAGTTGTCTCCTTTACACCTACTGCTTTTGATGTCAAACACGTAGTTCTATTTTAAATCAAACGTGCCAAGGAGATGATTAGTTTCATGCTGCCAGGCCTGTGTTCTATGCCATTGGAATATGCAACCAAAATTGTTAACCAATTTTTCGGTAAAAAAGTGCACGTGCTAATGTATGATGTATGATATGTACTACCACCCATTGTAGCACGGAAACTAAGTCCGACAACAGTGAGCTCTCCTCGCTGTTAGACTTGATCAAGCTTTAATGTATCCACAGGGATATAAAGAATCTCCTTCCAACAACATGATTGAACAATTGGTCAAAAGAGCAAGCTATCTAACATGAGGATGCCCCAATGGGCGGGGAGAAGAGCCCGCCCTCTATTCACAAACTGTTAGCAATGAGCAGTTGGCATTTCCACTCTCCCCATCCTGAGTGCTTCTGATGGGTGCCCTGATGGTCCCTCCCATTCCCATGAAATATTTATACAATAGTGTATATATTTATGTAATGAAAAAGACTGCAATCACTCGGTATCTATTATTTATGATCTCATTCGGTGGATCCTGAAATATAATTTTCGTTCGTTTTCAGCGATAGTAGCAATTTCACAAAATATTGATTTATGGTATCCTAAAAAAGTTTGTTAAACTTTTCAAAAAATACATTTATACATTCTAATTTACTGTTGCCATGTTCACTATTTGCAGCTTGGTGTTGATTTCTATTACAGCAATACGCTTATATTTTTGCTGGCCTTTATTGATTTTATTGACAGGGAGTTAATGACAAATGGAAGTAAAAAAACAATAAGCAATTTTTAAATCCTCTATGAAGTAAAATCAATAAAGCAGTATCATCATATATAATGATATTGTGAGTTATGATACGGTACTGACAAAAATTGAACTGTAACATCAGATACAATCCGAATAGCAAACAGCTCAAATTTGGAAAAGATCCATTTGCAAACCGGAATTGAAAAATACATTAGGTAATAAGTGCAAAAACCTACCATAGATTCCGTTGCAGCTTCTTTTAATCAAGGCACTTGATACTTCTCAATCATAATAATAATTGGACATATAAGACATAATAATTAGAAGTATATATAACCTATTTGGTGAAATTATAAAAAAAAAATATGTTAAAATATAAATCCTGAAAACACCAGTAATGATCAAAATGATAATGATGATGATAAAGAAGATTGATAATGGTTATGAATAAACAATGTCCTGTATGATAATATATGTAGTCAAGGGATATTATAATATAAACTGAAAATTACATCTGTGCCGACTGCTGTTTTGTTGCAATTGTAGACAAACTTCCGCATCCATTATGAACCAGAAAATTGAGACAATGAGAAAAAAAAATGAATTTTAAATTTTAAATTATTGTATAATACCTGATGACCTGGTAGACCTGAAAGATATGATAATGGAAAATTATGCTATGATTTACCGGTCGCACCCCCTCACTTCGCTATTGTCAGATTGACAACATTGCCCAGGCTACGCCAACCAGCGTCTCCATGTTTCAGCTGGCAGTCTTTTGTGATCATATGACTCGTGGAGGCGTGAGGTAGGAACTTGTGAGGACCGGAGGTCGGTCGCACCCTCCTACCAAGTTGTCAACTCACCATTTGAAGCCCGGGGAAAAAAAAGTACACGTGCTAATGTATGTAAACAAAACGTTTAGCCCATACCGTTCATATTAATGTATAACTCATCACTTCTAGCCAAAGTGCTATCAACACCTGTCATTATGTGCGATACACTATTGAGTATACCTTACTCTTTCCCTCCACTGCGAAATCTCATTTCATATCCCGCTACTCTACCGTCTTCCCTACCTACTGAAGAAAATAGACCACCTGAGATATTCGAGCCACCTTGACCAAAAACACCACCACTACCACCACTACCAGCGTCACATATTTTTTATTTTCATTTTTCTCAACTAAGCTCCAACTAAATTATGTTCCAAACGTAATGAAAACATTGAAAATCATGACAAAGGACGAGAAAATTAAAAACAAATTCTCAATTTAAAATTTTGTCAATAGGTGGCGTTGTAGGCGCACATTTAGTTTCGCATTTCTGACTGATCCATTTTTTTGATAACTGTGCATAAGGAGTGTATCGAAAAGTAGTTATAAACATTCGATGCGTTATTACGCATAAACTACTGTATATATTTTTAGCGTGTAAGCGCCATTTGCTTTGTTTACATGTCAAAAATGATTATTCGGTTCATTCATTTCCGTTGATAAAGTTGTATTCAAAATGTCGCGAATTGAATTTGAGACTAAAAGAAAATTCTGCACACTTGATGCACCGAAAAAGGGTGTTACTTACAACCAGATTGCGAAAAGAGTAAATGTTCACCCGGCAAGTGTAAAACGCATCATCGAAAAGTTTGGTAAGGAGTGCTCCTCAAGGATTTACCAAGAAGTGGCCGGAAACCCGGCTCCAGCAACCCTGATTTGGACCAAAAGTTGTGGATTATATTCAACGGAACAAATCTGCCTCTACTCGCGATCTAGCCAAGAAGTTCAGGATCAGCATCGGAATGATTCAACGAATCAAGCGCAGGAATGACTTGAAGACGTACAAAAGCAGAAAGTGCCCAAACAAACTCCGAACAAAAGTCTCGTGCCAAAACCAGGGCTCGAAAGCTGTACAGCTGCATTTTGACAATGTCGACCAGTGCATTTTGATGGATGACGAAACATACGTTAAAGAAGATTCAAGAACGCTACCGGGGCCGCAGGTTTATACTAAATCTGTTGGGGAACGTGTGCCAACCGCAGATACGACTGTTGCGATGGAGAAATTCGGTCAGAAGGTGCTCATTTGGCAAGCTATTTGCACATGTGGCTTGCGTTCTTCAATTTTCTATACAAAAGGAACTATAAATGCTGAGATTTATCAAAAGGAATGTTTGAAGAACAGGTTGCTACCATTGTATAGAAAGCACCAGTCCCTCCTCTCTTCTGGCCAGATTTGGCATCGGCACATTACGCCAAATCCACTCTACAGTGGCTGACGGAGAATAACATCAAGTTCGTAGAAAAAGACATCAACCCACCAAACTGTCCCCAGTTGCGACCGATCGAACGCTATTGGGCAATAGTCAAGCGTATATTTAAGAAGGATGGTACAGTGTCCCAAAACATGACCGATTTTAAGAAAAATTGGGCAGCGGCATCCAGGAAGTGCACAAAGGTCACTGTGCAGAATTTGATGGCAGGTGTCAAATCAAAGGTACGGGCATTCTACAGAAATGAACATGATGACTAGTTTTTCCGTTTGGATCTTTTGTAAACATGTTAAGCTATAATAAACTGAAATAGTATGTTAATTTTAACCATGTTTTCATGCCTATTTTATTATTTGAAAGTTTATAACTACTTTTCGATACACTCCTTATTGGTTCCCATACAGCGTTGAAGCATGAGGAAGCAGATGGTTCTTCAAAACCTGCTCGATGTAATAATCAGTGTTTATTTTTACGTTAGGTTCTATGAAAAATTGAGGAAGTTTCCCTTTTCATGAAATGACGATTTTCGATACATTCTGATAGCGGTCTACAGCTTGCTCTTAGAATATTGGCAAGAATTTTGCCATACATATGATCATTGTGTTGATTATGACTGCCCTAAAGAAGGTAGAGCTTTTCATCCGGAAATAAAATCTCGCAGTCACCTTGCCGAACCTAAATATTTCTGCTTTTTTGGACCCTGGCTTGCTTTTGACGGTCCCTCAACCCGTGAACGCGTTGTTGCTTGTACGTCTTATATTCCAGATCATGTCTGAGGAGCCTGTTCATTGAAACAGGGGACATTTGAAATTGTTTGCTCAATTTACGGCCGGATATGTCTTATTCGCTCTCTCACATATTTGAATATTTTCTTCGTTCTGGCAGTTCATCTGACAACTCCTTTGTGTTGATTAAGGACTTTTCCAGTTTCCTTGAACCGTTTCAAGGCACGAAAAACAAATCGCTTACCCACTCCAAACTGCTTAAGGCTGTTGAATATCTGACACGGTCTAAGCTTTTGCAAATGTAATCTTAAAACTTGCTCCCGTATGGCTTCCATAGTATAAATATAAACAAACAGAATCGCGTATTTATCTTCAGCGATTCTTCAGCTGTCAAAAGAATACACTCAAAACGGGTATAATCAATACCGCTGTTAAAATTATCCAGCTGAAATAAACCAAGACTGAAAAAAGGTGACACCTATTGTGAGACACACTGTAGTTCCAATTTTTTACATCGAAACTGTGCGAAAATGAAATTTAGAACGCAATGGTGAAAATGGAAAATTTCGTTTGGTCTTTTAAATTGTCCAAATTTAGAATAAATCGCATCCGTTAAAAACGGCCTAATGTGTCCTGGATTGGACGGAATTGTCTGCATAGAAACGGTGCCGGATTTATTTACGCAAGTGCCATCTATGTTAATCGTCTCCAAATTCAAGTAATCTGACTTTTTAACTGCTAAACACATTTGAGTATGCAACAAGATAATTGACATGATGCCATGTAACCAAGTCAGAATCATACTAGTCATCCGAAGGCATTGAAAAACAAAAAGTGGTCAATTTATGATTTCAACAGAATCTAATTGTGCAACATATAAGAAAATTCAGAATTTCATGGGCAATTCATCAGAGAAAATATAAATGGTCAAGAGAGAGAGCTGCAGATACGCATTAAAAGCGTTCTACTTATACGCTCAAAAAAAATAGTGTGTGAAGAAAAAAGCTTCTGGATGCCCCATAGTAATGGCTCAAATTTGATTTTCACATTGGTTGACTAACTAGAGGGTATAATCACAGAGAACAGACATTAATGTCCATATACCATTTCTTGAAAAAAAAAAAACCGGTAAAAACGGTCTGGAATGGGGACAGTTGGGCGGATTTATGGTTTTCGGAACAAATTGGGTTCTGTTGGCATTGTACCACTGTTGTATCTCTCGATATTAGTGACAACTCGCAAGATCCGGTCTTAATTTCATCGGACTATCATGTGACTAGATGAAGGGAGGAATTTGCTTCATGAGATATTCCGATTTTAATCTTCCGAGTTTATCGTTTTCTCAGTGACGTTTTTTTTCTTCTAACCTTGAACCTCCTCCTTATTAAATTATAATCCTGCAAAATATCCCAGGTTCGATTCAAAACAAGTTTCATCATCCATAAGTATAGACTGTTCCAGAAAGTATAAGCACACCTTATATTAACGGTTACTTTGAATATAATTAAATATTTCAACGTGTTTTTGTTGCGTCCTTTTGTTTGCACATTTCTGAACGACAAAGCATCAAAAAAGTGCTCAGTTTGATTTTACCTATCAAAATGCACGGTCTTACTCCGGAACAACGAAAAAATATCGTGCACAAATGGTGCACTGTGAGCGGACTTTCCTTGAGAAAATTGGCCAAGGAAGAGGGTGTAAGCGTCGGAGCGGTACGATCTGCAATTCGAAAACATAGAGAATAGTGTACGTTTGAAGATGCGCCGAAGAGTGGTCGGAAATCCAGTCCTGTTAGTTAGGATATCAATAAAAAGATCAGGGCCACCTACAAGCGAAAACCACCGAATTCCGTTCGGGATGTTGCGAAAAAACTAGGGACCTCGTCGAGTAAGGTCATGCGTGCCAAAGAAAGACTTGGTCTAAAAACATACCGAAAGCAGAAAAAACCCAAAAGAAACTTAAAACAGGCCGCGTCCGTGAAATCACGAGGACGATGAAACGTATGTGAAACTAGATTACAAAACGCTTCCCGGACCAATTTTTACCGAAAAATTCGGTAAGAGGGTTATAGTTTGGCAGGCAACATGCGAGTGTGTTAAAACATCTAGTCCGTACATCACAACGGAGACGATGAACACTCAGAAATACGTTAAGGAATGTCTCCAGAAGCGATTATTGCCGATGATCAGGCAGCACGAAGGTCAAGTAGTGTTTTGGCCTGATTAGGCGTCATGTTAAAACGGAAAGGACACTTTGGAATGGCACAAAAGTCAAAATGTATGTTTCTTGCCGAAAGACATGAATCCGCCGAACTGCCCGGAGGCACGGCCAATCGAGACTTTTTGAGCTTTAACAAAAGCAAAGCTTCGAAAATTCATAAAACCAGCGGACGACATCCAAAAATTTAAAAAAGATTGGCCAAAAGTGGTTAAAATGGTGGGAAGTACCACTGTGCAGAAGCTAATGGGTCATGTTCGAGGAAAAGTTAGGAGTCTTGGCTATGATTAAATATTTTGATTAAACGAGAGTAAAATATAATATAAAACACAAAGACAAATATAATTTGCCAAATACAATTATCAAAACTAAAAATACATGACTTTTTTGTTATTTTGAAAGTGTGCTTATACTTTCTGGAAAAGTCTATAAACATATACCAGACTTGGTTAAAGCCTGTCCACGTTCAATTTTGGACACCAAAATAATAGCAGCCCAAAATAATTAACACACAATTCAACATAACCGATTGTTCATTTCACAACAATAGAGTTAACATTAATCCTATTATCTGTAAAATTCTCGATCCTTCTGTGGTACACCCAGCATCAGGTTTCGTACGGTATCATCAGATACACCCACCGAGACGATTTTCTCTCTCCTTTTGAAATCATCGGTACCATTTGCTTTCTTCTTAGTTTCGAGTTTCCGCTTAACTATAGCCCAGTACTTCTGTAGTGGGCGAAGTTCTGCACATTTTGGTAGATTTCTTTTTTTTTTGGCACGTATTTGACCTCTAATACCTTATGCCATTCCAGGGCGGATTTCGCATAGTGACTGGAACTGAATAGTCGAAGCATCTGATAAACGGTAGCATTTGCAGACATTTTTACTTGTACACGTCCTTATTGATAGTGCCGGTAGAGACGAAACTTTAAGATTGTCGACCATAACTACATATGGCCGGCCAATTCTCGGCCACGGCGCACAGTGCGACGAAATGAAAAAAAGTGGGACATGGGTATTTGCTTCGAAACTATTAGGTGTGGCCCATTGATGTCTTCTACAATGTTTCTACATTTTTGAAGTACTTTATTTTTGTGATAACAAATTTGATTTAAGGGGTGTATTCACCTAGATAAAAAAATTAACTTTTTTATTTATGGTTCAAACTGAAAATTGTGTATTTAAACATTGTAGATTAGGTCATTTCATGAAACTTTGTAGAAGTAAAAAACTTCCTATCTCTTAACTGGACGAAGTTGTAGGGTGAAAAAGATTGAAAAACTGAATACTCCCTTAGAACTCGGTTTTTTATCATTACTTTTTTATTTGAATTTTCTTATTTTTAAAATGATCTACAGAGTTTAAGGTACTTTAAAAATACAGTTTTTTGTAGAACTTTTAACTGCATTTAAAGGATTTACGTAAGTTTTAATGAATTTTTTGAGCTATCTTCGAGGATGCGTAGAATACAGGTTAGCTGATATTAGCAGCTAAACTTAACGTTAATTTATTCAACAATTGATACCCTTCAAAATGATGTACAAATTATAAGGGGGTCCAGGAGGGCTCCTAACAATTTTTCAAAAAAGTAACTAAGCTTCTTATCAGATTATGTTGCATATATAGTGATTTTTCATCTTTTTAAATAAATATTTAGATTTGCTATTAATGTCTAAAAGGAAAAAAAGGCCAATTAATCACAATTTTCAAAAACATCTGTTCTATTTCCAACCTGCCGTACACTGACGGAACTTTCAACACTTTCTCTTCATATCTTTCATTCTAGCAAAAACATTTATGTCCGCTCTTGGTGCCTCATGGTGATTAGCGAACATCTCCTTCTACATCTTAATCGTTACTCCACGTACGGAGAATGCATAACATTACAATAAAAGTATGCATGAATATGTGTTACTCGGGCAGTAGGCGTGTCAGATAAAATAAATGAGCAATGATATTTACAGGTAATTATTAAGTGAAACTTAAATTGAATACCCCGTGCTTGTTTTTGTCGATGATCATGTAAGCCTTATTAACATAGAATTAATTCAGTTTTGCACGAAGAACATCATAATTTAGTTTTCACTTTACCCTAACTCCACAAGACTTCCTTAACCACTTGATAGATTGTTTTTTATTTTATTTCTGCCGTTCAAGACCGTTTGGAGTAAAGTCCTCTGTTGGGGAAAAACACTGCAAGAGTAACAAAGGATACTCAAAGGTATCTAAGTCAAGCGTTGACGACCACTCCTAACAATAGTGGTACGTCACCTGGACAGAGCTAAAAAAAAGGGGATATATCACAATAGATCTTAGAAATGGTTGCAGTGATGATAATACCCGACAATGAAAAAAAAACAAACAAAGGTTAACTGGACTTCTGGAAACTATTCAAACAGCTATAGAAACTTGCAATCATTGTCTTAGAAAGACATTCAGCATTTTTGGAACTTCTTCATGTAACATGAATGCAGTTGGCTTCAGTTGCCTGCCCACAAACAATTCCTAAAAAAAAATCACAATTAACCCCGTCGAGTGGGGTAAAACTGCCGAAAACTAATTGCAAACTTCAACTACGGTAATTCGAAATAGATTTGTAGGCCCATAAACTTTCAAGATCTTCGGACAACAGATAGAAAGGTACATGGTACCGCTTACTTTAAGAGCTTGCACTTTCATTTTCTAGAAACTCATTAATGATAAGACTATTTTTTAACGAATCTTTGGATACTCGTGGAAACCAGTATTTGCACCACTCTCCATCGTTCCTCTCCGAGGTCTATGAGTAATGTGTGAAATAGTCGGTGCATGTCAAAAATAAACCCAACAGCGGAAGATAATTTCTAACCCATGTTAGGCATTGGTAGAAGGAAACAAACAATCGCTAGAACCAGATCAAAGCACTAGGTAGTGTAAGAGCACGATCGATTGCATAATCGTCTACCAGTAAGGGGGTATCCTCTCCCATGCCTACCCTGCACTGTGGTAGCTTGGTTAAAGACTATGAGCCCCTTCGGTTAAATACTACCGGATACTACATCTTTTAATTTTCACAGCCTGCCGTACTCTAACGGAACTATCAATACTTTCACTTCATTTCTATTTGCTCTAGCAATAAATTACTGAGATGAGAATAAGAAATTATCTGCTGCTGAAAATTTCAACTTTACAAGTAGTTCATTTTTTGAGATTAGAATCCAATTTTGGGGTATTGTTCATCAAGCTGATTTTGTTTCGATCGAACCATTCTTCGGCTCAAGAAATCACCCCACTTATAGCAATACACTCGTGTTGTATATATAGCTGAAAAATGTATTACTACATAGAATCCCATATTCGTCAAATAATTGAAACAGGAGTTTATTAGAGCCTGCATTCTTTAGAGCATGGCCAGGAGGGGATGATTACTTTTGAATTCTCTCACTCAACACAGTGGCTCAAGATACAGTTGATAGTGCCCCACTCGAACCATTATCTCATCGGTTGACCATCAAATGTCGTTGCCCTTTGAATACTTATTTATACACTAATGTAAAATCAAGAACATTCAGGGGAATTTCGACTTAATTTTTAAGAATCAATCCCATACCTACCTCAATTTCCCGAGCAAACTGGAAAACCTTTCCTTTCTCGATAAACAGAAATTAGCTCACTACAGCCAAATCCATTCCATATTTTAGAGCCTCCCTTCCAATCTTATTTTTACAGCTTTAACCCGGCCACAGAACCCTTCTGGAAATTTCAATAATGTACATACGTACGGGCAGGTCGATTTAATTTTATGAGATATTCATGCACTCGAAATAATAACAGCCATACATACTTTTACAACCCATTTATGTGCGAGGCTCCGTGTCGCCTACCGGCCGCCACAGGTTCCATGTGGCAGTGCAGTTTAGTGCGATGATGTGGAAATCGCACCGGCCGACTGCAAGAATGCGATCATGATCGTTTTTCTCCGGTGCCTTGGTCCCACCATACCGGCCGCATGTGACAAGTACCTACTTATGTTGATTTCGGAAGCCTTATGCGGGGCACAACTGTGATCGAAGTCCGTGCGAGGATGGTTCTAACAAGGCAGAAGCTGTGAGAACATCGCGGGATGGAAGGGAACAAAATGAGTGTATATTAGCAATTTCATCAGGCCACAAATGATCATGAAAGCTCTCCTAGTCAGAGGGGGTCGTGGCCATGAAATGCCACTAGCTGAGCTTCTGTCATCTCCGTCGGCTGCTGGATTCGTTGTGTGGGGAGTATGGTCCGTTTTGTTGTTGGTGTTGTCTTCGGGTTTTCGCTGCTTATGACAAGAGGGTGCGCAATGGACGAGTGCATCTAAGTAGATGGTTGCTGCAATATCCTGTTCTACACGTTGGTGATCGACTTGAGTGGATGGTAATTCGTTTAGTAGCAATGAATAATGAGACAATTATGTTGAACGTGTGTTTTCTGCATTTGCGGCATCCTCTGACATTGGTAGCCTTTGGGTTGAAGCAAGTAGCATCAATCATGAAGTAATTGGTGCTCTACTTAGCTACACGGTTGAAAAATACTTCCAGAGCATGGTCAAAATTTTGAAGAATACGAGTTGTTCACAGTTATTATCTGAGTAATCTACTGTACATATATGGAATGCTAGATTTAGCATGACTTTTAAGGATATTTCCTGTAACTTAAACCAGAAATTGCCTGCATTGGATCTGTTGTAAGTAAACACTATCGTTATAAACGCATGCTTTGACATGCAATTGAACGAGGGGAAATATTTCGCGTTCGTTAAAATATTTGTTTCTGTGTACATTGTGGCTAAATTCGACGTCATTCCTACGCTTAACAGTTTGCCAAGGATGCTCTGAAACAGTTGAGAAACATGTACAAGATTTGAATTTAAATGGAAACAAACAGAACTAATAGATATCATGTTGTACACATTTGACTACGCAAGAAACCTATTAGTTTAAATTTTTGTAGCCGAATTCAGTTTCCACTTTTTTTCATTGTAGTGATATTGAAGAAAAATTGTCAAAATGATTTACTTACCGGAAGCTGTCCTAATCGACCACTATCCTCTCGAGTTGAGGATTTTATGTGGGAACATTTCAGCGGCAGTTCGATGGGATACTGATTGTTTCACTTATCATTGTGAACGGCCCTCTTACTGATGCTTTTTAAAGACAATGCGTTAGTTCAAAGGGAAAATGATTGTTTCGCTTATCAGTATGTAACAGCGCTAAATTTCAACAGGATGCGTCGTGCGCTCAAAATCAATCAAATTAGTAATACAATTATAAATAAAATAATAATAAATCAATTATCCTAGGGACAGAAACAAACCCGCATGAAAGTAAAATAAGTAAAGAAGTTTTCATTAGCAACTTTGAGGTGATCAAGAGCAATCAGGTGGAGAAGTGTTTGTAGCTATTAGTGTTCACCACGTTTAAGAAGAAATTCTTACTCAAAAGCATGTTAAAGTTTTATTAAAGGGTGATTCACATATTTGGTTGTGCTTATTTCCCGCCTTTTTAAGACAAAGAACAATCATATGAAAAATTCTTCAACATGGATGAACTAGTGATTAGTAATTCTGATCCAAACTAAAAAATCATGCCTATGGGAATTTTAATCACTATAAACGATGATAATTAATCACTTTTGCTGCCAGTAATGGAAGATATCCAAGCATTGCAGTTGATTTTTGATAGAATTAGTTAGTTAGGATTATTTCAAGTTAGTCTTATTTGGAATGAACTTAACTGTGTTTTGGATTTTCTATTCACAAATTGTTCAAAAAAAAGTTTAATGTTGACAAAGCAGTGAACCCTCTATGGAAAAAATGAATGATTTCTCACTGTTTTTGAGTTTTCTCTTATAATTTATACCAAGTGATCATGATCTACAGATGATGAGCTTGAGCATTTTTATAGTAGACTACCCAAACCCGGTGTGACCGTTGCTACGCATATTTATGGTTGTTTTTTTTTTTAATAAGTTTCGTTAAAATATGTGTGACTTCGATTATAGAGTTTTATCCTAAACATAACCTTCGATAAACTATTTGTGCATAATGTAGCACTGAGAATAGCTCGAACATCGCCTTCTCTTGACTGAGAAGGGGTTCAAACTTCTATCAAAGCATGCTTCTTACCCAAGAAATACACATTTTGTAATTGCGCTGCCTGGATAATTCTCAAGTTTGGTTGAAGTTTGTGTTTCATTGGTATGAGAGCCCACCCCCTTCCATAGGAGGAGGGGTCTCTCCAATTAATAAAGATATTTCTGTTTCTTTTGTATGAGAGCCCCCCTTCCCACTTCGAGCAGAAGGGAGAGGGGCCTCGAACTTACCTTCCTAGGCCCCAAACACCGCTGCATACAAATTGTCACGGCGTTCGGTTTAATTTCTGTTTGATTGGTTTGAGAACCCCTCCTTACAAAGAGGGGGATCTCAAACCATCATAGAAAAAATCCAGCTTCCAAAAATCGCAATATTCCAAACTTGGTTCCATTAGCTTGATTAGTTATAGAGTGTTGCAGCAATACACTGATAGGCAAAATAAAGTGCTCACCTCATCGTTTTTTCAATTTCTCTCATTTTTTTGGTTCAAATTAAAGTAAACACAGTGTAGTTTTTTTTCTTATTTTATTTTTTTATATTCTTTTTAAGTTTCACTTATGGAATACTGAAAAAAGGAGTTTTACTTAAAGAAAAATAAAATCAATTTGTGTTGAAAAAAAACAGTGACAAAATAAAGTGCCCACTTCAAAAATCGATATGTTTTCGATAAGTTTCCATTGGAAGACCCCTCGATTGTTTATGTTTTGATATTTTGACATGTTTTGAAGCAAACGGCTCAACTTGGTGCATTTGTGTACGTGATCGCATTTGATTCAATTGAAAAAAAAATGGAGAACGCAGTGCTTTCGAAAGCAATTCCCTTGTGTATCCGAAAATTGTTCGTTCGTGATGTGCAAAACGGTGAATCGCACCGGGCTGTCGCTAAGAAGTACAGTATCAGTAAGGCAGCGGTTGGCAAAATTCTTTTGAAGCTTAAAACGTTTGGATCAGTGGTGGATCGCCCTGGCAGTGGCAGGAAGCGGAAAACGGATGCGAAAACGGACACCAAGATCATGCGCGAAGTCAAGAAGAACCCAAAGGTAACTGTCCGCGAGATCCAGGAAACCCTTCAGTTATCAGTTTCCGGTCGAACTGTTCGTCGCCGTCTCGTAACACAGGGGTTGAATAGCAAACTTGCCCGGAAGCGGAGGAAATGTGATGGTCTGGGGGTGTTTTTCGTGGGGTGGAGTGGGAAGCATTGTGAAAATCTACGGAATAATGACGGCAGATTCTTACATCAACATCCTGCGAGAAAATCTGGAGGTTTCATTGATCCAGACGGGCCTTGAAGAGAAGTTCGTATTCCAGCAGGACAACGTCCAGAAGCATACTGCCAAGAAGACCAAGTCTTTCTTCCGGACTTGTTGGATCAAACCTCTAGAATGGGCTCCACAAAGCCCGGACCTCAATCCCATCGAGAATTTTTGGCGATTCTCGATGCCAGGGTTGACAAAACTGGTGTTACCAATAAAAATAACTATTTTGAAGCCCTAGAGCGCGCCTGGGAAGAGACATTTTTGTTAGATCCACAGCACCTAAATAACCTGGCCAAGAGCATGTCGAAGCGCCTGCAGGAGGTCCTGAAGGCCAAAGGAGGACACATCAATTATTGAAATACTTTTATTTTACTTTAATTTATGTTTTCTGTAGCCTAAATGAAGTGGGCACTTTATTTTGTCACTGTTTTTTTTCAACACAAATTGTTTTTTTTTTTAAAGTAAAACTCCTTTTTTTCAGTATTCCATAAGTGAAACTTAAAAAGAATATAAAAAATAAAATAAGAAATAAAACTACACTTTAATTTGATCCAAGTAAATGAGAGAAATTGAAAAACGATGAGGTGGGCACTTTATTTTGCCTATCAGTGTATGTAATTCATTTGTAAGGAACGCACCCCCCCCTCCCTCCATTTCAGTTAGGAAAGAGGTCTCAAACACCAATAGAAACATTTATTGCCTTTAAAAACCTCCACATGCCAAATTTGGTTCCATTTTCTAGATTAATTCTCGAGTTGTGCAAAATTTTATGTTTCATTTGTTTCATTCCTTTTTAAAGAGAGGAAAGGTTTCAAAATACCATAGAAATATTATTCTTGTCTTCAGAAACTTCCACATACCAATTTTTCTCCCATTTGCTTGATTATTTCTCGAGTTATGCAGAAATTTCTGTTTCATTTGTATATGTTTAAAATGAATTCTAGGGTTTTTTTCATTAGGGCGAATCTGCAATTGAGAGGCTCTCTTTAATTACTTTCTCTTGCATTCATATTCCATTCAGCGTTACGTTTTTCATTCAACTATTTGTATAGTATGGTAGCCAGCACTGTTGTGTTTCTATCTGTAGTAAAGAATCCCTTAAAAGATTTATAATGGCACTTTAATAAATGAAAGAGATCGAGATAGAAGAGAGCCTCTCATTGTTAGATTCGCCCTTTTGAAAAAAATCCTTGAATTTTAAATGTTAAATTTTTATAGCGATCCTCCCGGCTTTGTTAACACAATTTCTTTTAAAATTGTTTTGTCTGTGGTTTTGTTAATATCTTGGAAAAAAATTCTAGTGTTGCGGGGAATTTTGTTTGATTGCAAAAAATCCATAATAAATTTTTTTATAGCGTATCAAGCTCGAAATCATATGCGTATTTTATTTTATGGTATATATTGGCACGATAAGAGCTTAAAATAAATGCGCTTCTGAGATTTTACGAGTTTACATCAACAAAACAAAATTGAAACAAATATATTCGATAAATTTATTATGAATGTTCTGATTTTTTTTTAAATTCAATAAGGTTACCAAAAAAAAGCCAAGATTGGTCTCCGATCTACAGTTTATTTGCATTACATTTGAAATTTGGTGTATTTCCACATCTGAATGATTTTTTTATATTTCAATATGGCGGTTGGAAGAAATCACCATTTTGCCAAAAAGCCACTATAAAACTGGTTGGTCATTTGGTGACTTTCCTCAATGCCAATTTGCTGTTTAATGCATTTACTGGAGGAAAAATGGTTTCGAAATGCTTTTTCCACTGACCATAATATAATATTATCAGAATTAGACCTAAAACAGCATTTTACGATTTCATAAAGTCAAAATAAAACTTTTGATAGGAGTAAACGCAATTTAAGATGACAAGGTTTTAAGATTATTGTAAGGAAGCTGTGTAGGTTTTCATAAACCAGACTAAAATTTGATACCGTTTGGAACCTCTTTGTGCCATAATAAAATCAAATTGATTTCAAGTGGCTTTCATAGAACTTTAATAAAACCCAACAAAGCTGGATGGTTTTGGCAAAGGAGGAGGAGTCAAAATCGGTTCAAAACTTCAAGCAGAAGAGAAAGCTTATAAAACCAGAGGAGAGAAACTTGTCCAAACCATGATGGTAGTAGTCAAGTCAAAGGACCGAAAGTTTGGGTGTGAGGGAGAAATTTACATTCATTACTGCAAAAGTGTAAGGGAAGAGAGAAAAATAAATGTTGAGAAAAATATTTGTTTGGGTGTCCGTTAAACCTATAACGTTCGTGCGATGATACAAAATTTATTTCTGGACACGTTTTTACCATTCTTACACCAAAAGAAGGGTATTAAGATTGCTTGAAAACTCGACTTTTTATCCAAGGCCCAGAAGGCGGAGTGTCATATACCATTCGGCTCAGCTCGACGAACTGAGCACATGTCTGTGTGTATGTGTGTGTGCGTTACAATTCCAGTTTTGTTGACGGCAAATGAAAGCTACAACATTCCCAAAGAACTCTTCGGTTTTTTTTCCATTCGGACATTTTGTTATGAAAATATGAACAAAACAGTAGTTGACGGCCTATTATAATAGTAATTAAACAGTTTAGTCTCCCAATACATACTGAGCTATTTGTGTGCCGATTTCAGTTTTGTTGGTGTCCAAGCCAAAGCTATAAAATTTTCAAATAACTAATCAAAATTTCATTATGATTAGATAAGCCTTCATGGAGATATGACCAAAACAATACCTGAGAGCAAGAGAGCAATAAATTGTGAGATGAAAATATATTCGTTGCAGTTCAAAACCGAACAATACCACTCACACCCATCGATGCCGCTTGTATTCTATTGTGTCGCTTCTGGGGCGTTGTATAGCACATACAGCCACACTATGCGACTCTATAGATTGGCTCGAGTAGTTTTGAACTGCAACGAGTATACTCGAAAATTACAATAGTCTCCATTGACTACAATAACACAATTCTGACGGACATGTAATTATTAAGCATTTCGAATCCATATTGATGATCAAAATTGACGTCAAGAATTGTCTAATAAATCATTCTGTGGACTAAACATACGAAATTTCTAATATTTGTTTAATTTCTTCACTTCTTCAATAGGTCGTTAAAAACTTTTGATGACAATATTTTGATCACTTCGATAAACAATATGTTCAGGATTGACAAATAGTTCCTGGATCTTTTTGGAATTTCTGATGAAAATATGTATCCAGTATTTTTTTGTCCACATTTGAGTTCGTAATTATGGTGAATTATAAGAAGAGTTCAGTCTCACCATCGGTGGATTAATGCGGGTTTTTAGTAACATTAGATTAGAAATCTAATCGCAATCATTTGCTTAACAACAGTGAGTATCGAAAATAAATTTATCAGTTTAACCCGATTTGTTTAATCATTTGTATCTTCTGTAACATTTAAAATGGCCCTGCTTTCTTTGACTAATACACAGTATTGACTTTCTCTTAAATAAACAAATAAATGTGTGGCTCTGCTAATAGCTTCGGTTGAAAGAAGGCGTTGTGAGCTTCTTTCATCTTTCTTAGCGTTTCAAGCTGATTGCTTTCCCGATTCGCTTATTGCTTGCTCTCATCTTAGTGTTCTAAATGTACTTCCACAGTTAATCATTAAGAGCTTTAGATGCCAGGCAGCATTTTTGCATAAGTATAATTTGTGTGGCAAGTTCAATCATATCCTATGCCCAGGAAGTCGAGAAATTTTCCTTACCGAAAAATTCCACGGCCAGATCGGAAATTGAACCCAGCCACCTCCAGCATGGTGTTGCTTTGTAGCCGCGCCTTTGCCGACTGAGGTGATGGAGGACCCTTGGTAGCTTGCACATTGAATAATAAATTCCATGGAATTTGCTTCTGCTATCACGTTATTCACAGAATAGAAAGTTAATGAAGATAATCAATAAACGGAGATAGGCCCTTTTCGAATGATACGCAAGATTTATGCAATAATGATTGTTAAAAACAAAATGGGGTACAATAAAAAAAAGAGAAGGTTTTAGTTCATCCCATACATGAGGGTGCGGTCGATGTAGCCGCTTTTGTGAATACAAAAAGGTACTTGACTGCTCTTTATTGTATTGACCGAAAATGAAGATGCAAACAGTCACAATAATTTTGTTAAGAAGCACCATCGTCATTCCCTAAATAGAAAACCTCTTTTCCGGTCACTGATCACTGTTTTCCGGTTGGTGAGTAAAAAAAACCGTGAATACAATTTCATACATAGTATTTCAATTCATAACTAAATAAAAAACTCCAATGACGACTGTTTACGCCTCATTGCAATCTAAACTGTCATAACATATACTTCCATACTGCAGGTAATGTCTCACAGTATATATCACCGCTATTCTCAAGCACTACTGTTACTTTCCTGATCGAAACCTGGTGAATGAATGCGTAAACACTCGCCCAGCAGGTGTGATTCGAAATCAAACACCTATTTAAATTTTCGTATTGGCAACTCAACACAGTATGTATATTCAACAAGCTGGCAATTACCCCCAGGTGCGAATGTGCAAATCACGGTAGCACCCCTTTTACATTTCTTCCTACGTCGTAGATCTAAGGCATGACAAAACATCTACCAGGTCCTTTAAACCTACCGAGGATATCTTGTTTCGCTAGCAAATTTTGCGGCAAATTTCACGGGTGTTTAAAAATGAGGTAGGTCAACCTGCTAGCGCTGGTACGTTTGCCGTAGTACTTGATGGCGATCTGATTTGCATGCTTCATTACTTAATCATCGTGGTGAGCTTAAGTGCAGTACTGCAATTGATGCCTGTCAATACCCTATTGCTCGATCCATAACAAAAATAGCGGATCATAGAGCGAAGTAACTGATTGAATTAAATTGTCTCATTAGCCATACTCTCGCGATGTTCATTATAGTGAAGCGCGACACTCACGGTGCAAGCAGAACGCAACTTGAATGCGGATGTTGAAGATTTACGATTCCAGGTATTTTTACACATTTCTTTTTATTCCATCAAAACAACGAACAGCAGTGAATGCAGGGTATGTGTCCCTTAGCTCAGCCTATTATTCAATGATCGACTACATTCACTTGAAATTTTACCAATAACAACCTTTTTACTACGTCAGTAATACAACAGGCCATAGTTGAGAACATACAAAATAATATGTCCCCAACATTGGGTCTATGATTTTCTTGTAAAACCATTATTGTTTTAGCTATGTGAACAGTTAGGTTGTAACGTGTAACTGTTTTCTGCACAACCAGACTGCATTACTTGCTTTATCGATTCAATTAAGCCAAATTAGGATCACTTGAAGATCGCGTAGACCATCTGTCCAGCTTATCCAGTGAAATCATGGGGCATCATCAAAAGTTCAAGAAATCGAAAATTACGCGGAAGTGAACAACTATAAGTTGATTAATATTGTCTCAATTGCTTCAGATTACATCTTGAAAGCAACATGATTTTGTTGATTATCGATAATTCATAACATAACGGCCTATGAGCAAATATACATTTGGTAAATAGGCCGAATGAAGGAGCTAGGCTAACATTACATCCGCTTACCATATCTGGTGAGAGGTAATTGATACCCATTTGAAATTTACTGAGCACACATGCAATGGTTGATTTGAACATGGAGCAAGACAGAGGTTGAAAGAGAGAGAAAATATAGTTCGTATATATCGAATTATTCACGAGTTCGTATTAGGGTGAATAATGGAAAACTCTAACATTTTGCTCAGTGGTGTGCGATTGAACATCTCTCTGGAAGGACAGTCTAAAAATATTGAAGAAAACATGGACGTATCAAAACATCTAACAAAAATCGTTTATTACATTTTTCATACTTCCTACCACTAGTAGAATTATAAAAGTAATATAATACTTTTTATTAAATGCCGGATCGAATCCGTTGAATGAAAATATAAATGAACTTATAACTGACAAATAACCGCAAACAAAAGGAAGGAGAGAGAGAGGATCTGAAAGTCCTAAATATGAGAACACGTGACTATTCCTTAGCACTCAGAAAGCTAAATGAATTCCTAAAAATCATTTAAGATTGATGGGGACGCATGGCTGGATAACTATTTTGAACCGCGTTTTAAAATAGTCATGAGAATATAAAAGCATACAATTTTGAAAGAAAAGGTTGCATAAAACTAAAATACATACATTGGCATTATTTGTATAGGTAAAAAGGTCTAAGCCTTCGAGAAAGAATATAAAACTGAGGGAGTTCTTTTGTTCCGAGACCATGAAAACCATGAAAAATAAATGTAATCCATCATATCATGATAAGCATCGGAATTAAGGTTTATTTTCAGATATTTACAAAAAAATATTTAACAAGCTTGCATTTGCGCATTTGTCAAAATCGGCACAGTGGTACAAAAGGTATGAATTTTTGAAAAAATACATTAAAAAAGTTCAATTTTTTAGACCAACTTAATGCAGAAGTGGGTAATTAAACAATACAAGTCTTATTCTTTCTTTTTTTTTTTTGTAGATAACAAAACTGAGACACCGAATATTTTTTTAAATGGAATTGCTTCATTTGCACTTTCTACCGTGGTAACGGGTGGCAACTAAACTTTTGGAATTACTTTCTCAAGTTGTCAAGAAAAGAAAAACATTGTGTTTTTTTTGCCGTAATGCGATGACGCTTTATCCAGCCAAAACACGTATTGTCCATCTGCATGATGTTTTTGTAAAAACGGGATCAAAATTTTCTTCAAATATTCGTTCTGGTACACATCTTGATTGATAGCCAAATCAGAGAGCTTGACCCATGGCATAGAAATACCTCTTTCGGAAATGGCAATGTTACTTATTCACTTATGCTGGTCCAACGTCCTTTTAGGACCGTACCTGCGTCACGATATTTCGCCATACAACTCGGTCGAGGGCTGCTTGTCTCCAGTTCCTCGAATGTCCCACATTTTCAAAGTCTTGCTTCACTTGGTTAAGAAAATCTCGTTCGAAAACTTCAAATGCTTGCAGGTCCTCTTCGAGCATTGCCACGTCTCATGCCCGTAGAGAACCACCGGTCTTATCAGCGGTTTGTGCATGGTACACTTTGTACGGGGGTGAAATTTGCCAAACCTCAAGGTTTGTGGAGTCCATAGTAGGCACAACTTCCAGTAATAATGCGTCTCCGAATTTCTCTGCTGCAGTTGTTATCCGACGTAACCAATGACCCGAAGTACACAAACTCATCCACCACCTCGAACTTATCTTCGTCGATTGTCACAGTTCTGACTATGCAAGCTCTATCACTCTTATTGAGCTCTGGCCTAGTAACCGGACATTGCCCGAGTAGATATCATTTGAAAAACATTGGCCAGGTTCAGAATGATACCTGTCGTTTCTGTAATATGGAACGTGAAACCTCGGAACATCTGCTCTGCAGTTGTGATGCTTTGTACAAGAGCAGACTTGAATTTCTGTTCAGTGGCTATATCCAACCTGAAGAAATTTGGACTGCGAATCCTGGAAAAGTGGTGGGTTTTATAAACTCGATTTTTCCTGACTGGGAGACGCGTCTTAGGCTGGTCACTTGACAAATTGTGATCTAGTTTTGAAATGCGAATTAGAATAGTAAACAGGGGTATACCACAAAAATTCAACTCAGGGGACGCTGTGGTTTTACGACCCAACAAAAAAAAGCTCCCTCACATCCAAGGCAGCCGCTGGGATGCATATTTGATTCGTATATCGAACGTTTGCATTAAAGAAAGGGACAAAATTGCTGATTTTTCATGGATTTCCAATCACCAGCCCTCAATCATAGTAAGCCATGAGTCAGCGGACAAAATTTGACAGCTCTATCAGGCGAACTCTAACCGTAATGGCAACAACAGTGAAGCAACTCCGTCCCGAAGTGTGCGCGTTCAAAGAATGGCAACCCGCTGCGTCGAAAACGGCCATCGTGCAGCACTTTGTGGACGCCGGATACGCCCGTCCTGGCATCTACAACATCGCGGCACAATTAGACAAAAATCAGAGCATCGAAAGCAAGCCTGGTTCCGGACGGCCACGAACCTAAGCAACAAGAAGCTCCAAAGGATGCTGAAGACCGAGGGAAACGTGGCTACATCACTGCGTGCGCTTGGCCGGGAGGTCGATTAAACCGGCCAAACAGTGAAAAAGTATCTGGCGAACATAAACACACATGTCAGGAAGCGGAAGTCACGTCCACTGATTTCGGAGATTCAGGCAATGACGCAGCGGCAGCGGCTGAAAAAGATGGTCAACTCGATTTTCCCGGCGAATCGCGACGTGGCGATGGTGATGGACGACGAGACCTATCTAACCCTGGATGGAAACGACTGGCAGGGCACTTCGTATTTTATTTCCCCCACGAAGGAATTGAGCTCCTAGGTGAAGTTCATTTCACACACCAAGTTCCCCAAGAAGGAGCTGCTGTGGCTAACAATCAGCGAGAATGGGAATTTCAAAGCCACTCTTCTTTCGCTCCGGACTGGCCGTAAACGGGGAAATTTATAGTCCGAAATGCCTGCCGGAAGTTGCGTCGTTCATCAAGAAATACCAAAAGGGCGAAGACGCAGTGTTCTGGCTGGATCTGGCGTCGGCCCACTACTCAAAGCGATCGTTGGAGGAGATGGAGCGGCTGAATATCGATGTGGTACCCAAGTCAGCGATCCTGCCCAACGTCCCCCAGCTGCATCCTATCGAGAATTTCTGGGCCAACCTGAAGCGTAAGATCTACTTCAACTATTTTGTCACGAAAACTGAGGAGTAATTGATAAATAAAACGAAGAAAGAACTCAAAAACATGCCTACACGCATGTTTTCGTCCTCCATGGCGAATATTCTGGTTTATTCCCGGAAGGCCATTCGCAAGGGCGTAGATTTTTTTTGCAAGTTTATCAAAAGCAATTATCTGTCTTAGCTTTTTTTTTTATTACCATCTGAAAAAAAGTCTTTAAAGGTAGTTGGAATTAAATAAAAGTTACGAATCTTTCTTCTCGTTTACCTGTGTTTTTTTAATATATTTTGATATAAGAGTATTCAAATACCTCTCAATTGTATGTTTACTTATTTAAAACGGCTCAGTGATTCAAAAGTTATGAAGTTTTGAAAAAAAATAGTGAATTTTTTTGGCAGCTCGAATGTTGAAATGGTCACCTTAATCACAAAATGAAAAAAATCGGTTTAATATTTTTGAAGCAAAGGAACAAAACTACCAGATTTTATGTGTCTTTTTTATGTGCCATTTCTATATAAACACTTCCTTGTAAGAAGGGAAACTGGACTAACGGGTGGCTACTAAAATTTTGGAATCTTTTCTCGAGCTGTCAAGAAAAGATTTAAATACTGTGGTTGTGGTTATTGGGTAAAAATTAGAACGAACGAGTATTCAGGAACGATTTTTGTTAGCGTAATGCGATGGCGTTTAATGATGATGATGATGATGAGGAGATACTACCATCTATTGTAGCAAGGAAACTTTCCATAGCAGTGGAATAATCTGAAAAAGGTTTTGATCGAGATACTATTGTTGTTTGTGATCATCAAGCACCTGTATGAAGGGCCAAATACGTGTGGGTGGGTCTGTCAGCAGATACACTTACGCAAAAGAGCTCTGTGTCGTCTCGGTGTTTCTGCTTTTGAAGAGGTGACGAAGGCATATGGTATTGCTCGCGGTCATAGGATAAGGAAAAGAAAAGAATAAACAAAAAGCATTAGTTGTTGATAACACGCTATGCGCATGTCAGATTTCATTGTTAAAATTCTCACAATGGCCGTTCAGAATGATTCGACGGATGCATATGAGAGGTCATTCCCGATGAGTTTCCATCATGTTTGGTTCTAGAAGATAAGAAAAATCGCATGTTCAAGTGATCATTTAAAGCTGTCCATTTGGTTTAGGCACTTTTGAACGTTGATGGGGCAGCCGATTCACACATGAAATCTGCCGCGACCGACTCGACCGAAGGGTTGACGCAATGCGATGACGTTTTATCCAACCAAAACACGTATTGTCCATCTGCATGATGTTTTTGTGGAAACGAGATCAAAATTTCCTCAAACATACGTTCCGGTACACATCTTGATTGAGAGCCAAACCAGAGGGCTTCAACCATGGCATAGAACTATCTCTCTCAGAAACGACAATGTACAGCATCACTGTCTGTTAGAACTTATGTTTAAACTTATATTTTATGTTCGGAGATGCAGTAGAACTATACTTGGAATAGTAAAGATTGTTTCTGGGAATTTACGTCTTCGAAAGAGGGAAGTAGCGTTTGTCCTCCAAAACAAAACATTTTAAATTGTTTTATTTTTATTTCACTAACCAGCAACATTAGGACTTCAGCATCGAAAGCTGTTTCGCAGTGTATTCCGAAGGCTTTTGTCTTGTTTCCGCACTCTATTCCGACACTTTTTAATATTTTGCAGATGTACTGGAGAGAGCAGTTGAACTTTTTTAAGAAAGCATAAACAAAACAAAAAATACTAGCAGAAAGAGGTGAAGGAAAGCTAACACATACACACTCTTATTTACGGGTTTCCCTGATTATTATCCCAGGCCACAGAACTGTATATGCGCAAGTTTGGACAAGTTTGTGAAAATTTCAATTTTTGAAAAGCTCGCAATACAATCTTCAAATGAAGCCTATTGTGGGATATGTGCGCGTGTGACATTTGAAATTTGACAACATTCGATTTATTCGATTCGCCATACATTTTAAAAATATGGAAGATAAAAACTACGACCATCTATTCAAGACATTCTATGTGGTAGTAAAAAATCACGACTGAATTTCCAAACTTCATAAAATTTAGGAAAACAAATTTCAACCTACTACAAAGCATTTATTGTGAAATGAGGAATCACTATGCGAATGGCCAAATCTACTGAGACGAGTGGCTCCAGCAGCGCTTGCTGCCCTTTCTGTCGTCTCACGAAGGCTAGATTTGGCAGCCTGCCACAACGCGCGACCGGTGTTAGACTGGTACAGAGATAACAATGTTGTTTTGTACCGAAAGACTTCAACCCACCGAACTCGTCGAAACTTCATCCGATGCGAAGTTTTGGACCATCAGGGAGGCCAAACTTCGTAAAACACCTTAAGTATTCGAGAACGAGCTGGCTTTGTAGAAACAGAGGATAATAGCACAGACAAACAGACAAAACACTCGTAAACACATTCATCGCCAACCCTAACAGCCGTTTCAAATAATGTTTTGCTTGGGACTGTCTCCGCACTTCCCTTAGTGGCGCCACTGAAGCGTTCAGCAAGTCATCCAATTTTCGTTTACATCGCAATTGTAAGATTCAAAAAGAGCAGGAGAAACGGCAGGGAAAATATTCCATTTCTTCTCAAAGCAGCATGAAAAGAAGGTAGTATTGATTTAATCAATTTATTGAATAGTTCATATTTTAAGCACGTATTTATAGTTGTTAGTGGAAATATTTTCTGTAGGAGGTTTGGCTGCAGTTCGATAACGCCGGATTTGTTCGGCTCATTTCCTGCCAGCGGCGTACAAGAATTCACTTCTGCTGGGAAAGGGTTGGCAAATTAAATATTAAACAGCTCATCAACAGCTTCAAAACCCCGCAACATCTAAACCAGGTCCGTCTCTCCTACACTGACCGAACTATCAACACTTACTCTTACCACCATCATCTTTCATTATAGCAAACATTGACTGTCCACTCTTGTGGCCTCATGGTGATGAGTGTACATCTTCTTCTACATCATAATTCTGTAGTTTAGTTTGGGACCATTTTTGTGTCTTAATTTTTCTTTCGGGTGCAGTCCGTAGATGAATATTTTAAGCAACAATACCAAATCTATTAGTTTAATTGCGATCAATATTCAACTCGATGTGTTGATGAGTGCGATATGTAGGTTTCAGGTGGGCGGAGGGTTTTTCTGGCGTCGGTGGTTTGTTACCACATTGGGAGGAAATAAGCCGACTGAAAATAAAAACGAATAAAATAATATTCAACTCGCTAAAGCTTATTGATGAGAATCAGGAAAACGAACCAATTTCCAAGTTCATCCACTATTAAACAGTCCAATATCAGCTACATATAATCGTTGAAGCGAATGCAGTAAGAGCTTATACCTACCATCCACCTCAAATTATTCTTCGGTAATAAACCCTTTCTAACGACCCCTCTTTTGACATGACCCTTCAATAAACACCCACTCGTGAAATCACGGCAGTTAATCCAAAAACAGTAGAACAAGGAACTAGCCCGTCATGATACACATAAATATTAACAAGTTTCACGCCTCACTGATCGCGCGATCATCTGGCGAAACAACAAACATGTTAGTGAGGCAAAAAACACCATCCAGCCAGAAGTGGTGCACCCATCTCCACACATGATTTCACCCTCCCGCTGTCGAATCAGAACCGACTGGTACACAGTCCACTCGATCCGAGGCGTGCCCACATTGCATTGGGTCCATCCAAGCGATCTGCTGCTGGTCTGAGGTAAGTGCCTTATGATTTACAAACTCTTTGAAACTACAATTTCGATGTCGCCTTGTTTCAGCATCGCGTGAAAAATTACTTCTGCAGGTTGGAGGTGATCGCCATACTGCAGAACAGTACCGATTATAAAGCATCAATCCAATAGAAAATGTCGTATCACTATTGTACTAATTATAAGAAGTAAGGTGCATGGTCGTTGTTGGCATTCTTGATCGCGCAGCACTCATTAAAAACTTCCCATCGCAGGCACCCCCATGTGTGTTGCTGTCATTCCGGTTTGTATGGCTCTCAGAGAGATCGACAGATATTCTTGAGCGATGCAGGACGTCGATTAAAATGAAATCATATTTCCATCGTAAAGCGCCTCCGCGTGTGACTCCATTTAATGGGTTAAATTAGCTTAATAGCTTTCTGGCTGCCATTCGGCCTAATGACGGGTGTTGGAGGAGTGTGGTCATGGTGGTCGATCATGGATCTTTACTGTAAAAGACATGAAGAACTTACGCTTGCTGAACGAGAAAACGCGTCAATGCACGGAAATTGATCTGATCTAGTAAGTTAGTAGTTAAGCTTTATATCTTGTGGAGGAAGGTGTACGGAATGTACACAGAGAATGCAAATTAGTTTTTTTGTCTTTCGTGGGCTAGTTATTAACGACGAGGTATGTCATTCCATATGTGGATGATTTGAATCCCAGTCTGGACAAGGACGTTTTACTTTTCCAATGATTTCGGCCTTGAACAAGTATCTTTCGAATTATTCTGTTCATTTTGTTTTGTACACTGTTTGAATAGAGCTCTGTTGACTTGACCACGAAATGTTACCAAGATATTAGAAACCTGTTATTTTACTAACTGCTTTCAAAGTCATCGTAAAACACAGATAAAATGATCAACCGATGAACCTTTACCCTGAAATCTATCTATAATACGATGATAAACCAGGATGTATTCTGCTGCTCTTTAACAAGAACAAATTCTTCTTGAATAATACAAAATGTCAATGATCAAATTTACCCCACTGACCAATGTCAACTGGTTCTCCGGTAGTGTAACGTTGAAAACGATATCCATGTTGGCATTCAATGATGTGGTCTAATTGACATTGATGGTAAGAACCACCATGGAGAAGCGTTCGTCAAGGTCAGCAAGCATTCTGTGCATATCGGATAACCAGTGAACTTTAATAGTGCCAAACAAACCGTTGCCTTGGTGCTAGAATACTGCTGCGAAGACAACGGAGACCTTCCCGTAAATTTGATCTCTTTATTTCCATAGTTGTAGTTATGTGGAATGAGGGTTGGAATGTTCCTGTCAATGTTAATGTGCATGACATTTTTAGGTACGATTTATAATTTAGGGACTAATTTCTTTGTTGTTCTCTTTTCTCTAAGTTGGGCACCTACGATAAGTGTCTTAAGCGTAATTCATCGAGTAATTTACGAGTGTTTCTGTTTACATGTGTGTGCTGCAGTAGACGAATTTCACGCCAACTCATCCAGTGCACAGTGGGAATGTACCCAAATTCCCAAGTAAGAGAAGCCGCTGGTTTTTGAACGAATTCATATGCATTCCTGAAGTAATAAAACGATTGGCGTAGGTTTCGACTTGTGTAGAGCACGGGAAGTGGCTCGTTTTGCCCCAATTTACCAAAAATTGATGGCTTTTCTTCATTCTGCTCATATAGTTGCAATTTTCGCGATATAGTTTGAGTGAAAGTGGATATATTTTACACATATTACACTTAAAAACATACCAGGGATAATTTCATGTTGTGCTTGGTTCGTTTTACCCTAATTCATCCCTATTCTTCGGTTTTTCTTGATACTTTCCGAACAGCAGCAATCGTAACAAATTATTTTCGCTGGAAAAGTACATGTCCCCCAGGACATCTGCATGGAAGTAATTTCGAGCGTCTTTGTGTGTTTTTGGGTCTAGTAGATAGCCCGTTTTGCCCCAATATTTTTTCAGCAGATCTGTAAAAACTTCTCTAAAGGCCCTTTTCTAGCCAATACCCGACTTAGCTCATCTTTTGATCTTTCGGTTAAATCTTAATACATTTCCTCAACATTAACTTTAACCACAGTGATATACTTACCTACTTACCTCAATCGGTGAATTAAGCCATTCATTGTAAAGGACGAAAGCCCGATTCTTGCCATGAGCTTTTTCCCATCGACGAGAAAACTGTTGAAACCACGCACCAGCGCTCAATTGCTTAATTGATTCCCGAAACAGATTATTGAATTGTTTGTTATCTTTTCCCGAGCCTAGATACACATTCACAACATCTATATATAGCATTTTTTCATTCTTCAGAGCGGAACCAAGTTTATCGTTTGATTCTTTTTAATTTTTTCAAAACCTTGTACGTTATGGCACATAATCATTGATTCTGAAATCCGATCTGAAGAGACCGAGTACATAATATTCTCATATTACCTATTATAGCAACTGAAGTATTCTACGGTGGATTATTTTGCAAATTTTTCATATTGCGGTGATTGTGGCTATTTTGAAAGAATTTAGCAAACTAAGAAGTTTAGGCTTCTGAAATATTTGGATGAATTAAGGAGAAAAGGGGCTGTACACAGTATAAAATGATTCCTTTTAAGTTTTTAAATGTAATATGTTCAGAATACATGCACTTCCAGTCAAAATATAATACATAGATGGCAACTATATGTGCAGAATGAACAAAAAAATCATCAATTTAATGTATATTGGGGCAAAACAAGCTATCTACTAGACCCAAAAACACGCAAAGGCGCTCTAAATTACTTCTATGCAGATGTTCTGTGGGACATGTACTTTTCCAGCGAAAATAATTTGTGACGATTGCTGCTGTTCGGTAAGTATCAAGAAAAATCAAAGGATAGAGACGAATTGGGGTAAAATGGACCAGACACAACATGAAATTATCCCTGGTATGTTTCTAAGTGTAATATGTGTAAAATATATCCACATTCACTCAAAATATATTGTGAAGATTGTAACTATATGAGCAGAATAATGAATACCCATCAATTTAGACTGAACTGGGGTAAAACGAGCCACAACCCATGCTCTACACAAGTCGAAACCTGCGCCAACCGATTTATTAGCCCATTTTCCTTCAGAAATGCATTTGATTTGGTTCAAAAACCAGCGGCTTCTGTTAACGTGGTGGCAACTAAAATTTTGGAATTTCTTTCAAGCATGTCAAAAAAGCAAACATAGGTGGAAGAAGATCTGATGTTATTCAAACAAAAGATACATTGTCCATTGTTGAAAAAAAATTAGTGAACATTTGAAAACGGTCCGTAATCGGATGTTCGGCGAAGCTTTCCGTTTGATGTCGGAACAGGAGCGTTGTACGGCCTCCATGTCAACTTTGCGTGAATGCATCTCTTGATTCTACCAATCAACAGTTTGCAATTCGTGGCTCTCCAGTTATTTTTATACACCGAGGAACTCAAAACCCCGAAGAAATCTTCGATTGGGCGACACTGAGGCAGATTTCTCGGGTTGTGGTTTTTGGGTACAAATGGAATCGAATGGGTATTCGGGAACGATTGTGTTTTTATGGCGTAATGCGATGACGCTTTATCCGGCCAAAACACGTAAAGAGCGATCGGTTAAAATTTGGTCAATATCAACTTGACGTATTTCTTTCAATTTTGCATTTAAAACCTGAACACCCCTCATTTTGAAGGTGTGTGTGTGTAGAATGTTGCTCCTATTTTGATTTTGGAATTCACTCTTCAGTTGTCAAAATGCCGTCCAAGCAAGAAGAGCAGCGTATCGTAACGTTTTGCGTCATCGCGAAAATCCGAGCTAATCTCGCACGCAAAGTTGGCGAAAATCGGCTAAAAGTTGCCAAATCAACCGTTACAAATGTAATTAAAGTGTTTGGGGAACGTTTAGTCGACAGCCAGGAAGTCTGGATCGGGGGAAATCGAAAACTGAAGCCGCTGAGACGACAAAGAGAGTTGCCGGTAGTTTCAAGCGAAACCCTAACCTATCTCTCCGAGATGCCGCAAACAAACTGGTGTATCGTCTACAACCGGCATCGAGCGCAAAAAACACGAGCCGGACTATCGACTTACAAGAAGGTAGTGACTCCAAATCGCGATGATAAACAAAATACGACGGCCAAAGCGCGATCCCGGAGGCTGTACACGACGATGCTGACGAAGTTTGACTGCGTGGTAATGGACGACGAAACCTACGTCAAAGCCGACTACAAGCAGCTTCCGGGACAGGAGTTTTATACGGCAAAAGGAAGGGGAAAGGTAGCAGATATTTTCAAGCACACGAAACTGTCAAAGTTCGCAAAGAAATATCTGGTTTGGCAAGCCATCTGTACCTGTGGCTTGAAAGGCAGCATTTTCATAGCTTCCGGGACTGTCAACCAAGAAATTTACGTGAAAGAGTGTTTGGATAAACGTCTGCTGCCTTTCCTGAAGAAACACGGTTGTTCCGTACTGTTTTGGCCGGATTTGGCATCTTGCCATTACGGTAAAAAGGCCGTGGAGTGGTACTGCCGCCAACAACGTGCAGGTGGTTCCCAAGGACAAGAACCCTCCCAACACGCCAGAGCTCCGCCCAATTGAGAAATACTGGGCTATTGTCAAGCGGAACCTAAAGAAGACCAAAAAAGGCTGCTAAGGACGAGCAGCAGCTTCAAGGCAAACTGGCTTATCTGCGGCGAAGAAGGTGGACAAGGTGGCTGTACAAAATCTGATGGCAGGGTCAAGCGTAAGGCCCGGCAATTCGGATTTGGAAAAGCGGAAGCCTAACTGAATATTTTTCCTGAATTTTATACTAACTGAACTTGAAAAGAAATTTAACTTGATTTTTTAAATAAACGATTTCATCGATTTACACGCGTTTTCCCTTGACCAAATTTTGACCGTATCACCCTTTATTGTCCATCTGCATGATGATTTGTGGAAACGGGATAAACATTTTGGTCAAACATTCGTTCTGGTACACATCTTGATTGATTGCCAAACCTGAAGGCTTGAACCATGGCTTAGAAATTCCTCTCGGAAATGGCAATGTACAGCATCACTTTCTGTTCAAACTTATGTTTAAACTTATATTTTATGTTCGGAGGTGTAGTAGAACTATCCGTTGAATCAGTATCGATCGTTTCCGGGAATCTGCGTCTTAGAAAGAGGGAAGTAGCTTTCGTCGTCCAAAAACAAAACTTTTTCCGGAATAATTTTTAATCAACCAACGGCATTGGGATTTCAGCGTTGAAATCTGTGCATCAGTATATTCCGGGGCTCGTGTCTTCTTTCGGCACTTTATTCCGACTCTTTTCAATGTTTTGCAGATGTACTGGTGAGAACAGTTGAACTTTTTGGCGGCATCCCGTTGGCTCGGTGACGATCCTTGCCATGAAAGCACGAGAAAGAGAACGGTGTCCAGCTCGCGATCCATACCTTTGGCTGGTCCTCCACTACCTCTGCGACCAGCCAACTGGGGATCTTAGGATATGGTAAACAGTTTAGTCGCAACATTTTCACGTCTTAAAATGTTTGTACCGTATAAGTTTTGCCGAGGTTTCTGTGCCAGTTCGTAGAACTGTACAACGCGCTTGAAATATTCATATTTCGACGGCATTTTAAACAAACTGAGTAAGCATACTAAACAGGAAATACTAGCAGATCAGAGAGAAAGAGTTAACGCATACACACTCGTATTTCTCTCTGGCTCGTTTGTTGTTGAGCATAGAGGCCTCGAAATAAATCACTATTTTAATTGCCACCCGTTATCTATGAGAATTTGGGATAATTTTTTAGCTAAAATAACCGTTGTATCACCGTGGTACAGTAAATTTTCTCACTTAAGTGATCTTAGGTATAGGTTTGAATGAAATAAAGGGTGTTCCGATCAAAATTGTGTATGAGTCGATCAAAGTTTTTATTAATAAGTCAAATTCCTTTTCTTTTTTCATGTTCAGTTAATACAGAATACAGGACAAATATTCAGCTGATCTTCCTTTTTACCGAATGCAAATGGCCGGGTCTTTCGTTTAACGCCTGCCATAAACTTTGGTACAGTCTTCTTGTCCACATTATTCGCCGCAGAACGCCAGTTTGCCTTGAACTGTTTCTCGCTCACAGCACCTTTTCGAGTCTTCTTGAGGTTCCGATTGACGATGGCCCAATACTGTTCGCTTAGGCGGAGCTCTGGCGCGAGGGGCAACCCACTGCAATTGGTTACTGAATCGAAAATACGTGTTCAAAATAAACTCACGAAAATTCGTAAATACACGATACTGAAGAAAAATGCAATAAGAGTTTGAAATTCGGAAAATATACAAATATTCTGTCCTATACTGAACTGTGCACAACAATTTTTTATTTAGCATAAAATTTGAGAGCACTGTGAAATACATCATGCGAATGAAATGATGTATAGAAAAATATATCTTGATAAAATTAAAAGACATCGAGTGGTGTGGCTTGTTGTACGATTTAGGAAAATTACCTGGGAAATAATATTTATATTTTATGCGCTCCTAAATTCCCTTCATTGTATATCGAGGCATTTGTAATTAAATGTTTTGGAATCCCGTTTTCATGCCTGCTGTGAGATTTCAAAGACAAAACCGGATAATTTCTGAACAGCTGCTAGTCTAACTATCCTCGGAAATAAAGTTGTTGATAATTTGAAAACTAATATTTTATCACACACTTCTCCCAGTATCTGCATAACGACTAGGGAGAGGATTTCCATTTAAAAGAAGAAGCTGGAACTAAAATGAAGCGCCTGGTGATGGAGGTATGACATCTGTTACCATGTCAAAACCATCTAGTCGATTTACGCCTTACACCACAAGACTTTGACTCGATGCTTTTACAAGTTATGCAGCACCTCCGCCACATCAATGGGCGTCTTAACTAAGTATTTTGTAATCGGTTAACTACCGTAGAGGCATGACTCAATCGAAAATTTCAATCCTCCATCGAGATTTCTTAGGCGGTCACCAAGTTTTGTGTTTGAATTGCAAATGTAAACACTGAAATAATAGAAACGTTAACATAAACAAAGGCTTCTTCCGCTAATTTCTCGAGAATGCTAACTTAGTCATAGTGAATTACCACGATGATTATACAAAAGGGGAGTTCCCCTTTACAATAGAAGTGGTAGTTGACTTGAGCGAGTTTGCATTTTCAAGAAATTTGCGGAAGAAGCCATTGTTTACGTTTGCAAGATTGGCCCTTATGCAAACTCCATGTCGAAATGACAGAAATAAAGATTAATTGTTTTCAGTACAAAAATAACAAAAAATACACATCGTTCTTCTACTGCACGAAAAATAACATTCATTCGAAATGAATCCACAACACTACATCAATACTCAAAACACATTTCAATTCGCAAAAATACGCATATACAATTTTGAATATGTTGATCTGAATCGAAAATACAGTAGTGAATCGCCCCTCGCTCTGTCGTGTTAAGGGGGAGTTCATGTCCTTGGGCACCACTTGAACGTTGTTGGCAGCATACCACTCCATGGCCTTTTTGCCGTAATGGCAAGATGCCAAATCCGGCCAAAATAGAACGGAAAAATTGTGTCACTTCAGGCAAGGTAGTAGACATTTTTGTAGGCACTCGCTCAGATAAATTTCCTTGTTGACGGTTCCAGTCGCAATGTAAACGTTGCTCTTCAAGCTACAGGTACAGATGGCCGGCCACACCAGATATTTCTTCGCGAACATTGGCAGTTTAATATGCTTGAAAATATCTGCCACCTTTCACCGTCCGGTTGCAGTACAAAATTCCTGCCCAGGAAGCTGTTTAAAGTCTGCCTTGACTTTACTTGACAAACTTCGTCAGCATCGTCGTGTACAATTTTCGCGATCGTGCTTTGGCCGACGTGTTTTGTTTATCGTCACGATTTGGAGTCACCATTTTTTTCGTAAGTCGACAGTCCAGCTCGTTTTTTAGCTCTATCCACGGTTGAAGGCGCCACTCTCAGCTTCTTTGCGACATCTCGGACGGAGAGGTTGGGGTTCCGCTCGAATCAGCGGGCAACACTTTTTGTCGTCGCTGTGGCCTACGGCTTTCGATTTCCCCCCGATCCAGCTTTCCTGACTGTCGACAAACGATCATCAAACACTTCTAATATGTTAGCAACAGTTGATTTAGCCACATTCAACAATTTCGCCAACTTGGCGTGAGAGTAGTTTGGAGTTTCGTGCAAAATTTTGATACGTTGCTTCTCTTCCTTCAACGACATATAGATAACTGAAGTGCTATTTTCAAAATCAAAATAGAAATACGCCGTAACTGAACGCGCAT
>JASCZW010007756.1:0-60414 GCA_034211315.2 Aedes japonicus
AAAGAACTTTATTACAAGCGCTACGGCAAGGTATTTTCAAGTGTGAGTTTTACATGAATGGAACCACCCATTTGACTTCGCGGTTTGATGTTTGCAAAAGTAATTTGTTTCAGAATTATATCTAGCAGCTGCAGACTGTTCCAATAATCATATATGCATTACAATGATTAACCATGTAATTTCAAAAATGCGTACAGTATTCAACGAATTCTTGGCTGCGTTGTTCAAATTAAACGAATGTTGCTTAATTTTTACGAAAGTTTGAAAAATGCGTGAAGTCTATCTCCTGAGCGACAGAAAAGAAACCGGATTGTGCCTTGTGCTACCCATAATTCAAAAAATGGCTAATGTGCCTTCAATACGGATTCGAAAAGATGTTACAACAAAGTGTTTTGGTTATTAGAACAAGTTCTATTAGATTTTTTTTTTTTTTTTTTTTTTTTTCATTAAAGACTCTTTAAATTTTATTCGAGTCTCGTTTGGTCTCGTTACAGAGTTTGAAACAACTTAACATCTAATAGTATTTTTTTCTTCATTCTTTGATCACTGCTTTGTTGTATTGTTGCAACGGGCGAAGCGGTTTCGAACGCCTGACGCTTGCAGAACTTCCATCCTGTCTTGATAAGCGATTTTAGCGCAGAATAATACTGCTGCCATGATGACCATCGGTTTAAGAAGTTCATGTTGGGTGTGGTATTCTGTGGACCTCCTGGTTCTCGATGACTGATGACCTGCTGATCACCCAGTCTGTGGTGTTGTCTTCCTTGAGTCAGGTTTTTCCCACATTTTCCGATGAGGTGGTAAATGGTACAACTGGTTAGGCTTGACCAACTGTATTATTCTGTGGGTTTGGGTTGCTTTTTTATATTGGGTTGTTTATTTGAAAGAGTCAAGTCATATTTCATCTATCAGCGCAATTTCTTTGAAAGCCTAAGCACTTTTATTGCTTGGTGACTGTCGTCAGCGGAGTACCTCTCTTAGGCTGGGTTGAGGCCAATTTTTCGGCAAGTCATCATATCCTGGGCGAAGGCTATAATATATTTGACGGTAAGTATTTGGTTGCATTTGTGCACTTAGGTGGGTCTGTTTTCAGTAGATATGCATGCGTTACCCGCGTATGGCCTATTCGTAGTCTGAAGTAAATGCTGGCCGTATCTCTGCGATTTCTGTAATTGAGTCTCTGTAAGGTGTGATGGTGTTTTGCATTCTCTTGATTTTATTGTTTCTGATTTGAGTGCCATTCCATTTGCCATTTATCAATAATGTTCTTTGATGATGGTTTTGGTTTCTGTGTGGTCAACTGTTTTTCTGCGTTATTGTATTCAGTTCGAAGACTCGCTTTTGCTTCTGTATCAGCCTTCTCGTTCCCGGGAATGCCGATGTGGCTTGTGTCAGCAAGGTAATGGATGTTCCCTTATCAGTTATGTTGTTGTATGAGGTGACTATTTCATCTTTGAGAAGAATTTTATCTTTCTTTTTCGATAATCATTGATTACGCTCGAAGTCAGTGCATATGATGAAGGCACCTACTCTTTCTTAATGATTTTGATATCAGCTTGGGAGAAACTGGTGTTGCCATACATTCTACACTGTAGATGCTAAGTAGATTGGCAGGTTCTTTTACGTATTACGTTACCTTCGACGATTACGCAAACCCGTTCTTGAATCGGTTTAGATCCATCAGTGTAGATCGCTGAGTGGAGTCTGTATTTGGTGCTGATTAGTTGGGCCAATAGTTTTCTCTGTTCTAGTTATTCTTTCCACTCCTGCTCGTGTAGCATGAGTATTATCGACATTTATTTGTTTCCTCTTCCATGGTGGGGTGGATGGTATATGCAGAGATCTACTTACTGGGAAATTTGTTCCTGGGTCCTCTGTAGTTCTCTACTTCTAGTTTTATAGTGTTGGTTGATGATTTGGTTCTTGATTCATAGTTCTCTGGGCTGTGACTGCTGTGCTCTTCTGTTTCGCTGTTTATTGGAAGACAGGTGTTGTTGATTATTTTTGTTGCAAATATCGCTAGTCTTTGGTTTTAGGAGGCACCTGATGTTTGGAATTCCTGCTTCAATATATGCTTATTATTAGATGATAAAGAAACGCTCCTGTGATGATCCGTAGAGCGTTATTGTGCAAACTCTCAGGCCGTTTGATTGCCGTGTCACTGATGGAAGATACAATAGGGCAGCGTACAGTATTTTCAAGTACAATGATTTGGCACAATTTTTTCAGAGTTTTTGGTCGCCACCCATGATCTAGACCCAGTGAATCTTGGAACTGAACTCTCTGGGAGCATGGTGCTCTTGTTTCCTCTATGTGTGTATTTTGTAGGTGGGGTGTTGATACCGAGAGTAACTCCAAGACATTTGTGGCAACTTTTTCTGGTACAAAGCCGTTATTCAGTTTCCAGTTTTTGACCTATTTGTTTTCTTGATCTGGGGTTCTTGAACAACGCTGCTACACATTTTTCGGTTGATATCTTGAAGCCTGGTACATTCATTCGCATGATTCAGCGGCTACTGAAGCGCTGATTGGAGTTTTTGGTGAGATTTTTCCCGGTTGCTGTCGGTGGCGAAGGAACTACATCATCGGCAAGAGTACCTTGACGCCGGCTGGGAGCACGGAAGCATGTGGTGTCGATTGCAATTAAAGAAAGGAGAGTGACGCTTATAACTGATCCTTGGCATAGGCCCCGTTCTCCATCGTTACTGCCTGTGATAGTGTATTGTTTTGCTGTTACTCTGAATGTCCTTCGTTCTAGGATTTTCTGGATGTATTTTAACGAGAGTTGCCTCCGATTTTTCCCACTCACAGAATTCTGTTCAGTACCAGCCTGCGCCAGGTGGTGTGCGTAAGCTTTTTGATGTCGAGAAAACTGCTTGTGTAAGATTTTTTGTGCATAGCTTCTCTCCGCAGCGGTGTCAAAGTGGGCTGGATAATCTGCTGTAGATTTTCCTTTTCGAAAAGCGAATTGGTGGTCGTTAAGCAGCTTGCGTTCTTCGATTATGTACATTAGTCGATTGATTATCATTCTCTCGAGGATCTTTCCAAGACAGCTATTTAAGTAGATTGGTCGGTAATTACCTGAGCAGCTTCTCAACTTTTCCCTTGTATATAGGGACAACTGTGATTTAGTCCAGCTTTCTGGATACACGGAATCTTCCCATAATCTGTTGTACGTATTGAGGAGCAAATGTTTGTACTCTACTGGGAGATTGATTATCATTGCGTAGTGGATACCATCCGGACCTGGAGAAGGATCCTTTGAGTCCTTCCACGCGGCTTCCCTCGAAGCTCATTTTTGGAGAATACTGAGTTGTAATTGGCTCCGTCGTCCTGGTTTATTAATATCGGGAATTGTTCGATGTTCGTTTTTATACGCGAGGAATGGTAGTGAATATTCCTTATCGCTGGATGTTTGTCCGAAGTGTGCAGCTAGGCTATCAGCTATGTCTTTGCTATTTGTATTTCTTTGGTTATTTAGTTTGATTTCTCGGATGTGTCAGGGATTTGAATTTTCGCTTGAATTTTGCATGTAATTTTCCACATTTCTTTAGCAGGCGATGTTGGACGTTGAATTTTTGGGCAAACTCTTCCCAGGATTTCTTTTTGGCTTTTATAATGATCTCTTGTGCTTTGATATTGGCTTGGGGGCGACCCCGGCGTATTGGTTAACATCCATACCTCTCACGCCTAAGTCACGAGTTCGAATCTCACCCCCGGAGAAGTTACGAAAATGCCCAAAAGTGGTGTTTGACTGACTACGACGGGAGATGAACCAGCCCGAGGCTGAAAATCTCGATAATCAAGACAAAAAAAAAAAAAAAAAAAAAAAAATTGATATTGGCTTCTCGAAAATCCTGTGCATGTTGATGGTTTGGTATTCCTTTTTTTGTCCTTTGCAAGATTCGAAGGGCCTTTCTTCTAGCTTTGATAACAGATGCTACTTCATTGTTCCACCATGGTACCTGTTTACCGGAGGTACTTCGTTTAGTTTTGGAATGGATTGTTCGGCGGCTTTGTTTATCTGCTTTATTATTTCTTCAATTTGGTCAACAGCATCATCTTTGTGGGTTATTTCAATCGTGTTTTTGGTATTTTACCCAGTCAGCTTCTTCGATTTTCCACCTAGGGAGACTTTCGCTTTTCCTGTATTAAATGCGGCATCGATATAATGAGTAGGAATGTGATCGCTTCCGTACGAATCTTCTGAGACAGTAAGTTCTAGGGCTCCAGCTAGTTGGTCGGAGCAACAACAGATATCAATGCAGGATCCGATCCCCGTAGCGCTATTTACATATGTTTTTTCACCATTATTGATCACTATCAAATTTTCTTCGTCGATGATTGACTCTATTATTTTGCCCCGGTGGTTTGATTTCGTCCGAACCCCATAGCGGGTGATGTGCATTAAAGTCTCCCATCACTATCACAGGTTTTGGAACTTGGGACAGTAGGTTCGAAACCTCATCCCTTTTGGATTTGGTTTCCGGGAAATATACATTTAATATGTGAGCATTTATCGGTGCTCCTACTTTCTGACTACTGCTTCTAAGCTTGTATTAAGATCGATTGATTACGCTATCTATGTCTTCTTTTACTGCCGTTATCACTCCGCCTGCTGATCTAGCACCACTTGATCTTTGCCGATGGTATGTTTTGTACTTACTGATGCTTGTTTGAGAGTCGTTTGCACTATTGTTTCCCGGAGGACAAAGTACCAACGGATTAATGTCAAGTTAGTAGTAATTTTAGGTTGGTTCTTCTTTTTCTTAATCCTCTAACATTCCATGAGATCGCGCAATTTTCATTAGTTGTTGTGTTATTATGATGATGTGTCATTGTAAAGATTATTGGACTTTGTTTGATTAACTTGTTTACCTTCGATTAGTTATTTTGGTCTCGTTGGGACTTTTAATGATTCATTGTTCCATATCGTGGTCCTGGTGAGTAGATCCGTCAGAGGTTTCTGAGTCCGATTGAACGTACTCCACCTCGTCACATGGTTTCATCGCGGTAATTCCTTTCTTCTTCCTCGGAGGGAGAGTGAAGCCACTTCCTAGGTCTAGTGTGTTTTGGGGCTGATTTATGTTGGTACAGTTTCAGAAGGTTTTCGAGCTTGTTACAGTCTTCTTTGAGTTTTTCAGCCTCCTTTTCTGCAAGTTTCGTTTTTGCTTTTCCTCCTTGTATGCTTTATGTAATTGTTCGCATTTTTCCTGTAAAGCTTGAAACTTCGTTTCCATTTGCAGCACTTTATTATTATTTTCTATGAAACAGTTTTTCACCTCTTCTTTGTATTGATTGAGCTTGGTCTCCAATTGCAATTCCATTTCTGCTTTCAGGGTATCAGCGTAGCTTTTCTTTTCTTCGTTTAGCTCGTTGATTTTGGTCACATATGCTTTATTCTGGTCAGTGAGCTTTTTGACTTGTTCATCGACTGATGCCGTGACTGTGTTGGAGTATGTTATTTTATTCCCAGATTCAACTATTTTCCTTGCTTCCCAGAATGGAATCTTCATGTCGACTTTGACTTTTGTAATATTTTTCTTTTTGCAGTGCTGGACACGCTTTGAAAAACGCACCATGTTCACCGCCACAATTAACACATTTTGCTTCGTTTCTACATTCTTCATGATACGATTCACCACACTTGCTCATTTTTTATCACTATCCGGGCAGCCAGTGCTGGTATAGCCAAACTTAAGGCACTTGAAGCACCTCAGCGGGTTTGGATACCATGGCCGTGTCTGCAGAAGGAGATAACCAATTTTGACTTCATCAGGCGCTCTGGTTCCCTTCACCGTTAGTACAAAGATGCCGGTAGGAATTTTGTTTTCATCCATGCCCTTCATAATTTGTTTTACGTTGGTCACACCTTGATCCACTAGCATATCGAGAATTGAGTCGTCCGTATCTTCTTTCACGTCACGACAGAACACAACCACTTTACAAGAGTTCAACGTCTTGTGTTCGTATACCTTGACCGTTATTCCGTCGGCCATTTTTCAATTTTAGCTAGGTTTTTGGCCTGAGCTATCATTACGAACTGTTACAAATATTTTTCCATCTTTGGTTTTTTGCGGCAATGATTGTCCCACAGTAGCTCTGGATTGTTTTTCTACAAGTACTGAGGACACTCCATGAAGGGTTTTTCCTTCTTCCTGCCTTTCAATAACCATAATTTTTTCCCTGTAACCTCCGCCAGGGGTTTCCCCCATACGGGGGAAACTAAGATTGTTCATCGAGTTCAATTTGTGTTGATGGGTTGGATATTAATTTGCACTCGCGTAGGGTTATTCACTTTGCAGTTTGCTGGGTAATCACTTTTGCCGGACCGGCCGACCGGGCGCGTAGTTAAATACTTCTCGATAGTGATTCACTGCGATCGACCGATTGCGCCGATACGACTTAACGCGATCGTGGTCAAACTCGAACGGGAGTGGAATTGATCATCGATATATTTCAGCATGATCCTACTTTGCTGTAGAGACTTTTAAAGAGGAACGAAACTTACGCCAAACCATGCGGCGAACGACTCGTTATGACACTTACACGAGCGTGCGATGCGAACATGCCGAGGAAGTCAAACCGAGGAATGGAAGATCGCCGGTGTATTGGTGGACGGAGTCGATTGCAGACCTCCGAAGAACATGCCTCCACGCAAGACGGAGAGTGCAAAAAGCGCGGTCAAACGCTGAGAAAATCGATCGTTGAGGAGCGCTAATCGCCGCGAAGGCCGCACTAAAGAGGGAGATAAAGGTCAGCAAGCGAGCCAGCAGTTGAGGGTCTATATCAGAAGGCCAATGCAAATCCGTGTGGTGACGCCTAACGGGTAGTAATGGCCAAAACCAGAGGATCGGCGGCTCCAACCGAGCGTTCACCAGAGCTGCTGCAGGTGATCGTTGGGGGACTCTTTCTGAGCCACGACCCGAGTGCATGGTAGATTTGTCCCATGACCAGCGTTCCAGTATCCCAGACCTTAACGCTGCCATAGCGACGGAAGGGTGGACGGTTCAGCTGTACACAACGGCACAACGGGGGCCGGCGACGAGGCGACGGTGACGAATGAGAAACTCATTGCGATAGTAAAGTCGCTAAAGGTGAACAAAGTGCCGGGACCGGATGGTATTCCGAACCTGGCCATCAAGACTTCCCTATCTTGTGAAATCTTGGTATATTCAGGATGGTGATGCAAACGAGTCTGAACGAGGGCATCTTCCCATAATCCTGGACAATTTAGACCCTTGTGTTGCTATCAAAGACAGGGAAGCCACCAGGATATCCATCGAAATAAAGACCTATATGTCTGTTGGATACAGCGGGTAAGGTGCTCGATAGGGTGATCCTCAACAGACTGACAACATACACGGAGGGTATAGGTGGTCTGTCTTATAATCAGTTTGGCTTCCGTAAAAGGAAGTCGACGGTGGATGCCATCCTGTCCGTCACCAAGATGGCTGAGGTGGCAATCCAGCGTAAGAGGTGAGGAGTCCGCTACTGTGCAGTGGTCACGTTCGAAATGAAAAATGCGTTCAATAGCGCCAGTTGTTTGGCTATCGCCGACTCGCTCCAACGCCGGGTCGGGTTTGCGAACGACATCACCCTGGAGATATGTGGTGAATTCACCGAAGATGTCGAGTTAACGGCCTCACACTCCATCGGCATTGTGGAGAGATGGATGAGCTCCAGGAAATTGGAGCTAGCCCACCATAAGACTGAGGTCACGGTGGTGAATAATCGGAAATCGGAGCAACATGCGACGATCAGTGCAGGTAACTGCACAGTAGAATCGAAGAGGTTCTTGAGGTATCTTGGGGTCATGATCAACGATAAGCTGTCCTGTGTCTGTCACGTCGATTACCCTTGCAAGAAAGCCTCTATGGCTACATCAGCATTATCCCGCATGATGTCGTATAGCTAGGAGGTGCAAGAGAGTAAGCGTTAACTCCTGGCCAGTGTCACCCTGTCCATACTTAGGTACGACGGGCCGGCATGGATCACCGCCTTGAGTACCAAGAGCTACGTTAGTAAGCTAGAGAGTACGCACAGGCCTGTGTGCCTAAGAGTGGTTAGTGCTTACCGAACGGTATCACGCGACGCGGTCTGCGTCCTAGCGGGGATGATGCCAATAGGCATGGTCATAAAAGAGAACGTAGAGTGCTTCGAGCAACGTGGAACAAGTGGTATTCGGAAGACCACTAGAGCCACATCCATGGTTAAGTGGCAAAGGGAATGGAACAACTCCACCAAAGGTCGGTGGACCCACCGACTAATCCCGGAAATTAACCGAGTAGGTCGGTAGGTGATACGGTGAAGTGAACTTTCACTTAACGCAAATATTGTCTGGCTATTGCTGTTTTAGACAATTCCAGCTCAAATATGGGCATGCACAGTCGTCGAGGGAACTGCGAAACATGTGTTCTTCGCATGTCTTCGCTTCGACGGCGCGAGATCAGGCATGATTGCCGTAAGCGGCCACGATACCACTCTGGACAATTTGGTCCAGAGGATGTGCCAGGACCGGTACGCCTAGGATGCGGTATGCATAGCAGCTTCCCAGATCGTCCTCAATCTCCAACAAAAATCGCGAAACGCTCAAAGGCCGGACGCAGAGATCACCAAACTACTAAAGCCCTACGTAGTTAGAGACATAGTGACATAGTTAACAAGCACAATAGCCCCCTCCCCGAAGTAATACCGAAAGGTGGTTCCGGGGAGGGTCCAGGGCTTAAGAAACGGGTGGGTTTTTCGTGGGTCGAGGAGTTGGCACCCTCATCCCCACACCCTCAGTTCTTCTGTGTAGATTTTCCATCCCGTCTAAAAAAACTGTTCCTGTTGACAAATCGTCCAGTAACTAGAAATTAGAAGAAAAATTAGTATTTTCCATTTAATTCCAACTACCTTTGCTTATCTTCGACAGATACGCGTATTTCGTCTACAATGTGTAGACTTCTTCAGTGTCTCGTACTAATAACTCGACTTGGTAATTATTACTCGAGTAAAGTCAGAGTTATTAGTACGAGACACTGAAGAAGTCTACATTATGAACGAAAATACTGTATCTGTCGAAGATAAGCAAAGATAGTTGGAATTAAATGGAAAATACTAATTTTTCTTCTAATTTCTAGTTACAGGTATTCCACTAAACAGCTCAAACCCTTTAGGATTCAAATCGTCCAGGATATCATCACCTCTTACACAGACCAGCACTGTATAGAATAAAGCAACTCAACATTAAGGTTTCAATATATCTGCAACTAAACCTGGGAAATGTGTGCAGTGGATTATCAGATTTTCTGCTATCACCTAAGGGCATCCTCAGGGGTCTATTTTTGAAACTCGATTTGAATTGGCAAAATTTGAATAGAACCAGCTAAAATAGACCAACTCTGCGTTCCCCGCACCGGTGTTGTGTTTCTTGTTGTTGAACCCACCAACACCTGTCATCATGTGAATCATTCAACATTAGAGAGGAGGTTTTTTTTTCAGAGATCGCAGGCTTTTCGCAAACTATTTGCAATTAAATGGTTGGACCAGAACCGTTGATGAATCGCAATAGAGTTGAGTTTTTTTTTAGTTTTTTTTCATAAGATGGTATTATCAAGGGGTGTGTAGTGTTTTGGAACGGTATTTCTCTTCTTTCAAATTGCTGCAAGAATAGATAAAAACAACTACCAGATTTAAATTGATGCAAAATAGATCCAGTATAAAACAAAATTTACAACACCGGTGGAGCGATGTTTTTTCGTTTGGTTTGAAAAAATAAATCCACCATTTGAACCACCGTTGAAGATGCCCTAAGTGTGGCTATTTTAGGAGTGTTTGTTACCCTTCTTGAAACTATTCATACTTAAATACTATCCGTGTGCCATTTACCCGAGAAAGCCGGCAATGGTCTAAATTACATTCGCAGAACTAAAGATTTTTTGGTAACAAGTCCTTACTACGGCACTGAGTTGAGTATGTATTAATATCTGCATCCCAAATAGGAAGTAAGTCGGATGTAATTGCATCAAAAAGGAGCTCAACACAGCGCACAGTGGGCAAGAACTGATGAAAACTAAGGAAAAAATCTGTAACTTTTGTCGCTTTTAAGCGCGTCTTGTAAACAAGGCCATTTCCGCTTGGAAATTGTCTGGAAAATCGAATGGAACTAGTTTCAATCACCGCATGGATATGGTTGTGGAGTTATAGAGCTTATTTTACCCCACTTCCCCTTATATTCTTGAATAATTTAATAATATCTTTGCACGGAGTTGCTCAAGATCAACAAAATAGTGCTAACCCCATGTGAAATTTCTTGGAAAATCGAATAGAAGCTGTTTCACTTACCGCACGGCTCTGTGAACGAAGATATGGCTGATTTTACCCCACTTCCCCTAGTATTCTTGAATAGTTTATAGATATCTTTGCTCGGAGTCGCTCAAGATCAACCAAAAACAACTAGTCCTATGCGAAATTTCCTGGAAAATCGAATAGAAGCTGTTTCACTGACGGCACGGCTCTGTGAACGAAGATTTGGCTGATTTTACCCCACTTCTCCTTATATTATTGAATAATTTATAGATATCATTGCTCGGAGTCGCTCAAGATCAACAAAATAGGACTATTCCTATGTGAAATTTCCTGAAAAATCGAATAGAAGCTGTTGCAACCACCGCACGACTTTGTGAACAGAGATATGGCTGGTTTTACCCCACTATCCCTTATATTATTGAATAATTTATAGATATCTTTGCTCGGAGTCGTTCAAGATCAACAAAATAGGACTATTCCTATGTGAAATTTTCTGAAAAATTGAATAGAAGCTGTTTCAACCACCGCACGACTTTGTGACCAGAAATATGGCTGGTTTTACCCCACTTCCCTTTATATTATTGAATAATTTAAAGATATATCTCTCTTCACAGAGCCGTGCGGTGGTTGAAACAGCCTGTTCTCGATTTTTCAGGAAATTTTACATAGGAATAGTCCTGTTTTGTTGATCTTGAGCGACTCCGAGCAAAAATATCTATAAATTATTCAATAAAACAAGGGGAAGTGGGGTAAAATCAGCCAAATCTCTCTTCACAGAGCCGTGTGGTGGTTGAAACAGCTTTGAATCGATTTTCCAGGAAATTTCACATAGGAATAGTCCTATTTTGTTGATCTTGAGCGACTCCGAGCAAAGATATCTATAAATTATTCAATAATATAAGGGGAAGTGGGGTAAAACCAGCCATATCTATGTTCACAGAGTTTTGCGGTGGTTGAAACAACCTGTATTCGATTTTCCAGGAAATTTAACATGGGATTAGCACTATTTTGTTGATTTTGAGCAACTTCGAGCAAAGATATCTATAAATTATTCAATAATATAAGGAGAAGTGGGGTAAAACCAGCCATATCTTCGTTCACAGAGCCGTGGCGTTAGTGAAACAGCTTCTATTCGATTTTCCAGAAAATTTCACATGCGGTTAGCACTATTTTGTTGATCTTGAGCGACTCCATGCAAAGATATCTTTAAATTATTCAAGAATATAAGGGGAAGTGGGGTCAAATAAGCCCTATAACTCCACAACCATATCCATGCGGTGATTAAAACTAGTTCCATTCGATTTTCCAGACAATTTCCAAGCGAAAATGGCCTTGTTTATAAGACGCGCTTAAAAGCGATAAAAGTTACAGATTTTTTCCTTAGTTTTCATCAGTTCTTGCCCACTGTGCAGTGGCTTGGAGCAACTTTCAGGAGAGGCTTGTTTAGCATTTTGAAAAGAAATTAAAGCATCGTTTTACTTTATTTACCAACAGATCGATTTCCCCCGTATTTAAAAGCGCACTCTAAAACCTTAGGAAATTAATTTTCATGAACCATCTTAATCATAGCGCCGGAAGCATATAAGCAGTAAGCGTCAAGGGAAGTGCTTCATCCACGACTGCAAGCTTCCGTCTTTACATCGCTTGTTCGCATTCCAGTCGGCAAAGTGACTTACAGTCGGGTCTCCTAAACTAACCTAAACTGGGTCCATCCATTTCAATCTTTTAGCTGGCTTGCAGTTACGTCGGTTTTCGGTAGGTAACTAGCCTCCCTTATGCAGAATAAATCTCGACTACTTTTTCAAAAAGACGTGTCTAATTTTGTAAACAAAGTAAACAAGTAAACAAAAAATTTCTCCAAAACTCTCAGCACCTTCACGGAAAGTAGCATCACCATCATGTTAGGGAAATATTTTTTCTTGTGTCGGTGGCTATAGTTTGCATGAAAGTGCAGAGGGTTTCGTGAATTTTACGTTTGAATCTTACTTCCCCTCTTTGTTTATAAAATCAGATACGACTGTTTGAAAAAGTACTCAAGAAATTATAAAATTTCCTCTCGTTCAATTGCAAGCCAAAGAATTCGGGAACAAGGAAATTATTTGCAATATTTCTTTCAACTGACCTAAGTTAATCTGGCTAAACATGAAAAATATCTAGAATCTATGCCAAATCTAGCATTTGGTTAGATAACATTAGATTACATGTTTCTTCCAACCTATGTAGCGCCTAACTACACACACAAAATCTGGTCAATTGGTGGCAGAACCGCCGAGATGGGTGGATGATTTCACCCATCGTACTATAGAAGTTATCACTGTACTTCGATGGATATGGCGGCACTGTGGTAGCGATGGCAACAACGACGACGACGACGACGACCAGCTTTTGCAGTTGGAAAGATCTCCTTCGGAAAGGACAGTAGTTGTAGCAGCAGCAGCAGCAGCCGGAAAGCGATGAAAATTTATGGCCAGCGAGATAAACCCCTCCTGGGACACATGCAGCAATAATAGCGAACCCACTCCGGGCTACATGGTCGGTTTTTGAGATCCGATGGGTCACTCAGGAACCATGATTTAATTTCACAAAAGGATGATGAACATACATACTCATCAAATCTTGACCGCATAACTTTCCCTCAGAAAATTTCATTAAAAAACCGTTGATTTGTGTAAAGTAACGTGGTTTACGAACCCCCTTTTCATCCACCAGTACGAAAAGCGCAACGGATGCAGTAAATCATTTAGGATTTTTGCAGCACTCAACATGGAATGATCGAATTTATTGCCATTTCAAGAATGACTTTAAAACTCACGTCCATTCCTGTTACTTTTTTTTTCGGTCATCCCGAACGAAAAGCGACATCGTTGAACGACGTGACCCCAAAACCGTTCCCCCGCGAATAGCTAACCACAAATCGACCCTAATGAGCTTAAATTGACATCCATGTCTTCCGAATTAAACCAACTCACGTCCCCACCACCGCTCCTTCCGGTTCTCGCTTATCTCAAATTCCTCGAATGAGAAAACCATGATGGCTTCCCCCGTGCTCTGTCAAATCCCACTGCTATTTGGTTAAATGTTTATCTAAACTAATGCCCAAACGTGAGGCTCGAATGTCAAAGTAAATACAACTGCTGTCCTGTCCCGATGGTAAATAGCACAGTGCAACCGAGCCTACTGGGATTCCGAGCTTGATGGAAGGGGAAGAACAGTAGTAGGCCATTTTTCGAATGGACATTCAACGGGCAGCTTGCTGCCATTAGTCTCATTAAAATTTCGTGTAACACTCGGGAAATCGCATTGAAATGGATAGAGATAGAGAGACAGAGAGAGCGAGGTAACACAAAATGGCACATCTATTGCAAATGCCATCCGGAATGTTTACCATGCGTGGCTCGGTGAGCTGGTTCTTCTGGCGGCAAGTGGATTTTAGTCGAATTAAAACTATGGTCAACACGTTCCACCCGGACAAGGGGAGCAGTCGTTTCGTGATGGGCATTTTTGGTGTTATTCGTTACAATTTGTTGTTGCTCTTCCAAGCGGGTATTTGCAGGAAATCGGCTTTTGAGGTCTGGTGTTTATTTAGTTACACCTAGTGCGGAGTGCATGTGTAAGCTTATTAGTGGCGATTGGTTATTTAGATTTGTTGACCGAACGCTGAATGCATACAGTTTGTTAGTTTGTTGTTCTCGGCGGTGGGAGCTAATCGAAATGGAAGTTTTATTGGATCAAACTGAATATTCGATTTTAATTGTGCTCTAGTGATTCTAGAGGTTTATTGGATTTGTGGAATCCATACCCATATTTAGCAATTTGGGTAACTTGTCGAACTATCGAATTTGATGTTTGCGATAAATTACAACGAATTCACCAGGGCGCATCACGAAGAACATAAAATCTTTCGAAGGAGGCGGAATCATTTTTTCGTATTTTCTGTGAAATTCATTTCGTTAATGCAGGTTTCGTACGAATTGCCATGATGAAATTTCAATAGTGATGATTTTCTCTCAAACAGGAACATCATTCTAATGAACAGGTTTTCAATCTTTTTCTAGAAAGCTTACTCGATACTTTGCAAGTAAAAAAGACCCGTGTTCACGATATCTTAAATAAATTGTCCATCTGAGCATAATAACGCTCTATTGATTTTAAACCAATAGTAGGATACGGGAGTCAGCAGCTGGAATATTTGATCTATAATTACAACTGCCAATATTCGGACGTTAATCCCTTTGCTTACTTCTTATCTATTGGAACTTTCCATTAGACTCAGGAAATTGTATGGCCATGGAATAATGTCCCAACTTGCAGGGACTTATTAAAAGCATGCGGATTGCTTTCCGATCATGCACATGTTTTCTTCAGCACCACAATTTGTACACAACCTAACAATACTGTATGAGTGCGATTTCGTGCATGTGTGAGAAGGCGAAATTAAATAGGCCAATTCACATAGGACTGAAGAGAGCATTAGTTGCTTAATCCTGCCACTTTTGGTGTGGCACTAGGGACGATTTTAACATTCTAAGCTCGGTACACAATGGATTGTGTGTGGAAGCGCAATATCTTGTGTGATGGTGGAAATATTTCTTTCATTTGTATAAATAGTATGGTTTTGTTATATGAATCCAGAGGTCTCCATTTACACAATCGTTATCATTCATTCGCTAATTGATTCAGACATTTTCGCGCTTATAATCGACTTAAACACTCTGACGTAGCATTTTGAACATTTATAATTGAGCATCTCCATTTTTTCAAAATATCATTAGTGGTTGGAAATCTGTGCATCAGATTTTAATTTAAGTTCATTTCGTCAAAGTTATCAAAATATAACAATAGTTAGTAAATTAATAAATAAATAAATGAAATACCTGTGACTAGGTACCAAGGGTAAGTCCCTTAGAACAGTGTGCAAGCCACCATGTCTTATAGTAAATTCACACTACGCTCTATATTACGTGATATTGCAAGTTGATATCGATATAAAGTGTAGCTGTACACACTACACTGACTTGATATAGTTTGAAGTTTGTAAAAGTGACGATGTAGAAAACAGAAAAGTACTAAACAAACTGATCTTCATTCCATGTTCTATACAAAAAGATCCGATTTCGACGAACTACAGCTTTAAAGTACCAATTGTTTCTGTTATTCTTTTTTATACGGCGCGTTTCATTGGGATCAGAACTTTTTTAGAACACATTTTTAATAACCAGAAGTTGTGTCCTCTCTTTTATCGCATCGAAAAATCTGCTTGATTCATCTCGATGTCAATAAGTCGATGAAAATCAAAACTGACGTGGATGTCGAATAAATTGGTTGAAGTTTGCCTTCTGATTTGGTTTTTAGACTATCGAGAGAATATTTGACCGTTGAAAAATGTGTTCACAGTTCATCTACAAAGTCAAAAGCTTGCAAACAAATCAATTATCTGATACAGCACCCTGGAATGCGTAACCGCTATCGAAAATTGTACCTGCAAAACGAACCAATGTAAGATGAAAATGGTATGCGCATTCTTGATCGCACAAAAATAAACTCTGTCGAGGCTCTAATTGGGTGCAAAGTCTGCCATATGGTTAGGCAATAATAATGTCGCTACATTTTGTTCCATTCGATGAACATGCATAAACCAAACACGACGGTGGAATTCTTCAAATTGGAAAAATGTGTTCTGTTTTGATTGAATTCAAAGGGAAAGTGGCATTTGAGATTGAAAGATATCGCCCAGCTCTATCGCAGCTGGGTTGCCAACCATTGTTTTTTGGAATTATATTAATTAAATGACATATTATGTGCTCTATCAAGTAAAATATTTAATTAAGATTGACAGATCAAATGTATGAGATATCACGTAATATAGCACATAATATAGCTGCTATATCATAAATCGCACTATACCACGTAATATAGTCCGTAGTGTGAAGTTCCAGTTATTACAATATTTGAATAGTAACTCTTTGTTGATTTCGGAACAATCTGGCTACCGGGAAGGCCATTCTCGTGAAACCGCGTTAAATTTAGTATTAGCAAAATGGAAAGATAACTTAGAGAGTAAACAAACAATTTTTGCTGTTTTTTTGGATCTGAAACGCGCTTTTGAAACAATTTCTAGGCCCTTGTTGTTGAAAGCATTAAAGCGCTTTGGAATTTCGAGTACTGCATACAGATGGTTTGAAAGCTATTTGTCTGACAGAACTCAAAGGACTGTTTTTAATGATTCTGTTTCCAGTCCCGTGGGGAATAACCTTGGTGTGCCCCAGGGAAGTGTATTAGGGCCCCTTTTGTTTATTATGTATATTAATGACATGCGACGTGTTTTACGATTTTGTGACATTAATCTGTTTGCAGATGACACTGTGTTGTTCATTGCAGCTAAGGATTTAAATGAAGCCGTTTCCCATTTGAACGAAGATTTGCGTTTTCTAAGTAGATGGTTGAAATGTAAGCAATTGAAATTGAATATAAGTAAAACTAAATTTATGGTAATTTCACAGAATCGAGTAAATGAGAATGTCTCAGTTACGATTGATGATGAGGCAATTGATCGCGTTCGGGAGATTAAATATCTTGGCGTGATTATTGATGACAAGCTAAAGCTCAACGCTCACATTGACAATGTCATCAAGAAAATTGCCAAGAAGTATGGAATTCTATGCCGATTAAAAAACGATTTAACTACTTGCAGTAAAATACAGCTATACAAATCAATCATCTCCCCTCATTTAGAGTTTTGCCCTTCCATTTTGTTCTTGGCCAACCAAACACAAATATTGAGGTTACAGCGTTTGCAGAATAAAATAATGCGCTTGATTTCAAGATGTAACAGATTCACTTCCTCGACTTTAATGTAAGACGCGTTGCAATGGTTATCGGTGAAGCAGAGAATTGAATATTTGACTATGGTGCTCATTTTTAAAGTAGTTAATGGTTTGCTTCCTTGATATTTGTGTGATCGAATTGAAAGAGGAAGTGATTTTCATAGATATAATACTAGAAACGCTAATGAAATAAGAACACCGAATTTCTTGACATGTGCTTCACAAAACTCATTATATTTTAAAGGAATAAATGTTTTCAATTCGATGCCAAGACACATTAAACGTGCAACAACACTTTCAGAATTTAAAAGACTATGTATTTCACACGTTAAAACTGTATTCTGAGCAGCAAGCGTAATTTTTTTTCAATATTTATGAAGATTGTACCTGACGATGTTTTATAATTATAAAACGGATTATTTTGTGTAGACCATTTTTTGTACATTTATGTTGCTTTTTTTTGTAAAAATGAAGAATGTATCTGACGAAGTTCTTTACAAACGGATTATAATTAGTTGGCTATTTTATTTTTTCAATTTTATTTTTTCACATTTACAATACGACAATACTCACTATTTTGTTCGTCATAATGATGATGATGGAAATTTGTATAATGTTGTGTTAGTTTAAAAAAATAAAAAAAATATAGAAAGTAGTCTACAATTGTTTGAGCCTCGCGCGCAGTATACAGATATGATGGACTTCTTTTTAAATTCGTTAAAAAAAATTGGCCTCTCATGCTCTAGATGGTACTATAAAATAGTAGCGAGTTGTCTGGCTGAATGTCGGGGAATTCTTCGTCAATTTTTTTGTGGTTGAAAGTAAAAGTTTGACTAGGGCCGGTCGAGATTTTTTTCGGTTTGGAAATTTTCTCGATCTCCCTGAGTGGGGATATCCTTGGTCAGCCCAAAACTAAGGTGGCGGTTCCATTAGTGTCGGAACCTCTGACTCTGTAGCGGGCAGGATCGGATATTGGCTTGTCTTTTGATAATGTCCTTTAACTGGATTCTGTGATCTGAATTGCAACAGAATTTCCTGATCGCTGGGAATACTTGCGAACTTTTGTGGTTAACATCAAAGCTTTTCACAATTATGTCGCTGTGAAGCAAATGGATACTTTTGAAGAAATTTATATCTGTAGATGAAATCAGTTCGTTTTTTTTTGCATAACTGGTTTGAATTGTTACCAAATTAATTATCTTAGAGATAAAATCGTCTAGCTCAAACCTTTGTAGGGCTAAGGGCGGGACCATCATCATCATCATCAGTTACTTTTACACACTAGACGTACATGTTCTGTCTAGGTATAGCCTACCGTGCCTTCGTGTTCCTTTGGAACTGTGTTTTGGTGCTCGCTGTGGACTGTCCAGGCTATCCAGACACGCAGTTATTCTACCAAAGGACTCAAGGATCTCATTCCATCTCGAAAGACCGACTAACACATCAAGTACAATAAAAAAACGCCGTCCTCATTCACAAGTTATTAAAAACGATTACCCACATTAAAACTCAACATCTATATTATACTACACACTATATTCGCTTAAAACTACCAAAATTTGCTACACGACCCTAGGGTTAACCTTTTCGCTTTCCTATGTGCACTAAAACTCAAACTGCCTAAATAGATACAGCCCTACGATGACGTCATAAGTAACAATCATCCTACCGATCGGTTACTTGTGCTCTCCACTCTCCACTCTCGGTCAGTACTGATGATTGTTGATGACAATGATGGGCGATGATGGACGAGGATGATCTTCGTGGCAGGTAGCATTTACATCACCGTATTTAGGAGTGAGTTTGGTCGTCAACATGTCCCATAACTGCGGTACTTCGATTTTCAATCCATACTACAAGTGTGGCACACTGAGGAACACTTTTGACATTTGAGCTTTAATAAATAAAAAACTAGCAACCTTACCAATATGCATTACGTGGTTGTCAGGTACAGCAAACAAATAAACATTTAGACTGTCAACACATCGGCACATTTTGGAAACTCCCATAACATTGCAACGATTGTGCACACACATTAAAAAAATAGCACAGGAGAAAAGTGTGCTGAGCGATCCATCCCTTCCTAGATACACAGTTTTTTGCCGTTGAAGGAGAAGCTCAATAGGTCGAAAAGTCTTTGATGTTGGTTTTCTGCGATTTTCATGGCATCCTGTTCGTGGGCTACCACTAAAAGAAAAAAACATCAACAGCGAGTATGACTGTGCATTATTGGAGCGATTGAAAGCCGAAATCGCTGCAAAACGGCCTCACATGAAGAGAACACCAATTTTGTGTTTGCAAGACAATGCGTATGGACCCGATTTGGCTCCCTCGGACTATTATTTGTTCCCAAACCTCAAAAGCTGGCTCATCAATAAAAAATTCAGCTCACGCAAGGAAATCATTGACGCCGCGGAGGAGTATTTTGCAGACCTTCTTGGAAATTACTTTTCGGACGGAATCAAGAAGTTGGATAATCGCTGGAATATGTGTATCGCGCTGAGGGGGGACTACCCGTGCAAAGGATTATACCAAATTGATAACAAGTTTTAATACCAGGTTATCATGTTTTGATCACTGAATATGTTATCATTAAGGCTGAATAAACAGCCAAAATAATAGAATGAATAACAAAAAAATACTTCTTGAATATCATAATAATAACTTATTTTGTTATCACTGCGAACAACTTGATAACAAATCCTGTATTGTAAGAAAATTTATTGAAATAGTAACAAATTATGTTATCAATTTGAAATCAAATGCACATGCTAATAACTGAAAAAAATATTTTGATTAAAAGCAAAATTCCTTGTTCAATTATTCTGAAAATATTTATAGTTTCATAATTCAACTTATAACGTTCATAAAAAATAGTGTGTTCAAAATGATAACATATGATAACAAAATTTGCCAATGGTGATAACTAAATTTGTTATGCGATAACAGCGGAAATCAAAACGATAACTGAGATAACAGAACTTGTAACTTATATGATATCAGCTTGTTATTTTCCTTTGCTAGGGTACTCCGTGTCCAATATATTCTCATACGCTTTTTCCTTGCATTGGTGTCATGCAACTACTCAACATGCTTCACGTATGTGTTGGTGTAGTGTTGCACTATGTTTATACAAACGCTTTTAGGTTATGTCCGATTGTTTTCATTCGGTGTTTATCTTTTACCAGCGATGAAGAAGTTTCGTGCTGAGGTGATAAAAAAGTTTTTGAAAGGTGAGCTCTCGGGCGCTATTTTCAGAAATTTGAAAAACCTCGGAGTGAAGCGGGATTTTGTGTATCGAACCATCCGAAGGAACCGTGACACCTGCTCGTTGGATGACCGGAAGAGATCCGGCCGTATTCGTACGGGGTGAACTGCACGAGTTGTTAAAGTGGCCAGGGAACGGATTAGACGAAAATCACTGCGCTCTGTACGTAAAATGGCAAGTCTGCTTTTGTCGCGGCACGTTGGGGAAAAATTTGTCTTTTCCGACAAAAAGTTATAACAATCCCAGAATGTCCAGAACGACAGATTGTGGGCTCTCTCTTCGAGCACTGTTCCAGAGAGTGATAGGAATATTCCACGGTTGCAAAGTGCTGCGTCAGTGATGGTTTGGGGAGAAATTTGTAAGCGAGGTAAATTACCACTGGTTTTCTTCGAAAAAGGCGTTAAAGTGAATGCCGTATATTATAAAACGGAAGTTTTGGAGAAGGTTGTCGAGCCATATGTACAAGAGGTGAATGGCCTCCCAGTTCACCAGATCTGAATCCCTTGGATTATTTCATATGGTCATACATGCTGACGAAGGTAAATGACCACAGGGCGTCTAATATGAACCAATTCAAAACCGTAATCAAACGAATTTGGGACGAAATGCCGATGGAAGTCGTGCGTGCCGCCTGTGACTTCGAAAAACGCCTGGAGCTGGTCAAGAAGGTTAAAAGCGGTGTTATTCCAAAACATATGCTGTAGTTGATCAGCATTATATTGAAATATAATGAGTAAAGTTATCAATAAAATCTGGATTATCGATGTGTAATAAACAGAGTTTTATTTTGTATGAGAATATATTGGACACGGTGTATATTCCTAGTACCATATGCCTCATGGTTATAGCGCCAATACTCGCTCTCTTAAAAGTTAAAAATGTCTTTTGGTGGTGCAATAGAACTTATCAGAATCTTGTTGGTTTTAAGAAGATGCACAGATATTCAGTTATACATAAGTACCGATTTAAACACATGGTAAGGATGCTACTGGAGTTGTTCACAAAGTGTGATAGCTTACTTCATACGACCGAGGGTTGATTTGGTCAGCCCTAAACCAACAGCTAAGATGTCATCATTTACAAATTGTGGCGGTGGCTACTTGTTGGGCTGTCAAAGTGTTTTAAATAAAGCTTGAGTTTGGGTCGACTCTAAGCAGCAGCAAGGATGGTCACTCACGACGTGTGATTTTGGCTTGTGACTCAAAAGACACTACACTACTAAAAAGCATCAACAGTAAGGATGCTTTAGGGGTCACTGCCAAAGTGTTGTGTTGTTGGGAAGGCAAGGGACATTCAACAACACTTCAAGCATTTTTTTTTTAACTAACAATACGTTAAAATACGTAATCCGTAATATTCAAAATAATTTTGGTTTGAATAACCTAAGTAGAATGCAGTAGAATTTCTAAAAATGAATGATTTGATAAAAAAAAAATTATAAATACATAGGGTAGGGAACGGCTTAAGCAACCCAAGAACCTATTCCAAGCACGGAGTAAACGTTCACCTACAGCGCTCATTTTTTGCAGTATGGTGCAACATGTAGTGAAGCACCATACCGCAAAATATGAGCGTTGTAGGTTAACGTTTACCCCATGTTTGGAATAGGGTCTTGGGGTGCTTAAGCCGTTCCTTACCCTAGCTGGAAAAACTGAAAGTTTTTGAGTTTTTCAGCTTTTTTTATCAAAATTCAATTATTCTTTTTAAATAATGTAGGCATTAGTCGTACATATAAACACTATAGGCTGCAATATACATGGCAGTTGTCGAGTGGACGGAGTGAATTCAAATGTTTTGATTTACTTTTTTTATGCGTGTACGAATAACCAACTGGCAAGTGCATCGAGGTTCCCAATACATCCAACGCAAAGGTTCTTAAGTGCTCTCATCTAAATGACAATAGAAATCTTCACGCTGTCATATGCAAATAAGCAGTAAATTGAAACCTGTGCATCACGAAATCCGCCAACTATATAAGCGCGTAAGGGGATCGATCTAGGCCCAATGAGGTGAATGTTAACGTCTATCTCATTGATTCAAGCCAGGAGCTGGATGAAGATATTTGTTTTTCCAGATATTATTTTCATTATTCGTGGATCCACCTCCTCTCAGGAGAAAAAAAAATAACTCTTCGAAGTTAGCTTATTAGTAGACAAGCCATTCTCTCGTGTAACGCGAGGTGAGTTTCTAAATCACCAATTCTAATCATTCTCACCACTCTCTTCCATTCATACATATCACGTGAAGATCAGCCACACGCACATTGATCTAAGAAAAAGAAAAACCAGAAATATCAAAATTTCCGAGCGCATATCGGAGGATGACAAAATTAAGGTTTAGTCTCATGCAGTGCTTTTTACATTTGCTTAAAAGAGATACTGCAGAGATTGAGAAACAAAAAAAAAAGATTTTTTATCAGGTTACTAAGCTGAATGATCTCGATGTCTATCAAAAATCCCCAATGTTGGGACGCCGTATCATTGCCACATCCACAGTTGCACCTAATCGTTTCTTAGTCCTATTCAAGGCATAAGCTGGTACTAAAGAATGTCGAATCTGGATCTTTTCTTACACATACTAGCATGCCAACTAGTTTTAGTGCCTAAACCGAGGGGAAAACTACTTGCGGCATCCTTTTTTATAAATTTAATTAACCTTTGCCGCGTTCTTCATTCTGTTACGCTTAGTAATGTTAACTTCAGGTAAGTCTGGCGTCCTTCATACAACGTATCGTATGCCAAACCGAACCATGCTACCTACCCAGCACTTTTAAGGAGTGTATCGAAAATGAGCTATCCACAAACTTTCTTTCAAATTATGTTGAAAACCGATATTTTATTCATACAAAAAATTATCGTTTATTGTACGAGGTTAAACTTGAACATAATGAAGACCGGATGAAATTTAAGTTATTCCTTCACGAATTTTCAAACTTTGGATTGAATGCTCTTCATCAAGTTCCGGACAAGTGTTGCATCGCATTTTATGGACGCTTGAGCCCAAATCTTTTTTGAACTCCTGCATGTTCCCAGCTGCCTTACCAGTCTTCTTGAAGACCCTCTTCACGATTGCCCAGGAACGTTCAATGGGTCGAAGCTGAGGACAATTTGGTGGATTGATATTGATGATTGATGCTTCTTATATAAAGGCAACAATCTCTTCTGGAGACACTCAGATCGATAGATTTCCGCATTTATAGTTCCGGTAGTGTAAAAAATGGTTGACTTCAAACCACAGGAACATATTGCTTGCCATACCAGTACCTTTTGACCGAATTTCTCCACTTGAATCGACCTGTCATTGCTCACATCCTCCCCAACGACGGCAGTAAAGTATTGTGGAAGGGTTTTTGAGTCCTCCTTTACATCAAAACGCATGTATCCGGACGCTGCAAAAGACGCGAATACAATTTCCGGGCCCTTGTTGCTGCTTGCTTCTTCTGTTCTGCACTTTGTTTCGAGCTTTTCTGCTTCTTGTAGGTCTTCAGGTGGTTTCGCCACTTGATACGCTGGATCATTCCGACACTCGTTCCTGCTTTTTTGCCAAATCATGATTAGAGATACCACTTTCTGCTCCAGTTTCGGGTTGGAAGAACCGGGTTTTCTGTCTCTTCCTGGTAGCTCATCCAGAGAATAGTGTTCCCCAAACTTATGAATGATGGTTTTAACACTCGCATGATGAATTCCAAACCGCTTCGCCAATTTTCGCATAGTAATACCCTTCTCACTTAGCCATGTGTCCAGAACCTTAATTTTCACTTCCTTTTCAATACGCGACATTTTGAAAACGCAGAATTTGAACCGCACAAACAAGTAAACAAAAGAAAGCTGACAGTCAAACGCACAGCATGCAGTGTTCAGAGCATAAAAAACCATCACAAATACATGCGTACAACGCAAATGTATGTGGATAGCTTATATTCGATACACTCCTTATATACTATTTTCTAAATACAAACACTTATGCCTACAGCTAACATTTTTTCGTAACCTATCCTGAGTCAAATACAAAAATTAAATATAACATCTATCTCGCCTTTTCCCTTGTATCTAGCCTTGCTCACATATAGTCAAATAATTTGAAAATTTAGGTTAATTGTTTTTGTTGCCTCTTGGATACTGTTGTCTCTGAAGTATCGTAAATAATTTGGTAGAACGTATCCTCAGCTTGCTCTAGGTTCACGTTGTGAATTACAGTTTGCCAACCGATAGAGTTAAATTTGTTTTTGATAACTCCCCGCATAACGACCAACAATTTGCTGTATATTCAAAACTATATTTCAAATGTAGGATATATTATCACATTTTATGTTATTGTTAACAAATAGATTAATCTCTGTCATTGAAAGGTTTTTCATTGTCTGCACTCGGTTTGGATTATAACAACTTTTTGGCACAGTGTACAGGAAAAAAATGTTCCTGAAAATTGCCATTTTTTGTATGGTAACCGAACATAACCGCCTATTCAACATTACCATCTGACGTATTGTTAAAACTATATAGGAGATTGTTAGCTTATATTTGTTAACTGTAAGGGTTAATGTCGTAACGATAACGGCAACGGTCGTCTTCAATAATAAAAATGGTCCAGGAATGGTTCGTGATTATACGGGTCCGTAGTCCGCTTGTCTAAAATCAAGGTATGGTTTGGACAAATCATCATACAACTTTGTGGTGTTGTCATGTATAAATAAGGAGTTTTCAATTACTGTATGGAACTACTCATTCTTCCATAAAGGTGCAGGTGACTCAGTCATACAGAAATCATCGGCCATATTTGTAAATAATAAATCTGAATAACATTTGTGAAGATTTCTGATATGGCTAACTTGCTAAAGTCTAATCTCCGCTCATTAGTCAAATAGAGAATGAAGCGTTTTATTGTCACCCACAATTGGTATCAAAAGAGATTCATTGTCGTCATCAACAACAAAGTTGGTAGTCCGTTGATTGAAGTCACCATATACAGGGTGACTGGTAATTGGTATAACAGCCGTAAGGAGGTGATAGTAGAACTCATTTGCAGCAAAAGGAAAGGTCGTAAAATCATTCCTTAACTATTAATTCTGCATTGCCGAGGGACAATGTGATGCGCGATGTTCCAGAGGAGATCAGAAGAAGAATAATTTTTCAACAGGATGGGTGCCCTTCGCATTATTATCGAGATGTACGAGAATTTTTGAACAACGAATATGAAGGACGGTGGATCAGACGCAGGGGACCAACAGAATGGCCAGCTCGTTCATCAAATCTAACTCCTCTCGACTTACACTTGTGGGGTAGAACGAAGTAGTTAAAATCTTTGAGCTGTTCCGAGTCCTCCTTTCGGATATAATACCAATTACCGGTCACCCTGTATATGAATATTTGATTCTGACAACTGAATAACTTGTTTTGTTTGAACAAGTGGTTATTGAACACTGATGTTTATTGGGTTATAATAACTTCAATGTGATTCAAATAAGTCATAGTCGAGTTGCTGCAGCAAATTATGACCCTTATGAGTTGCTTGGGGGCAATAAACCACGTAGAATTTTTTGGGTGAGGGGAGGGGGCTAACCAAAGTCTACGCTTCACACAAAATTTCAAAAAATAAATGCATGAAGAAAAATCTACGAGGAGGGAGGTGGGGTCTGAGAAAAATGAGTCTACGCGGAATAAGAACAAACCCTTGGGTATTATTGACTTCAGGTAAGTCTGGCGTCGTTAAAACATCGTATTGTTTATCAAACCGAACCGTACACTCCTACCCAGCATTTGTATCCAACATCCCAGTGATTTCTCGTGGAAGTATAGAGAAATCCTCAGATTCCAACAAAGCGAGTATCACATCAACACATTTCTATCCTTCTCTTATTTGACCTTCATCTGGGTGAGGCCAGCGCCAATATTGCCTTGATTTAGGATCACCAGTTAATACACATTTGTTAGTCCCAAACTCCATTTTCATTGCCCAGTGAACAAGCGAACAGAACAGTTCGTTCGGTCAGCTCTCCGTCAGCTTTGGAAGCTTTTCACAAGTTGTTTCAAGCCTTCAGCTCTAATTTTTTCTGAATCGCGAGTGAAATCAAGTCTTGGTTTTCGGAAGTAGAAAACGTTGAGTGTTAAACAGTGCAATAACGCCATTTATTGCAATTAGCAATATGGCCACGATCGAAAAGCCATATTGTTCCACATCTATACGGCACGCACACCAGCAGGCCATCGTGTGTAGCGTGCAGTCGATCATCTGCTAACCACCACCGACCAGTATCGCCAGTATCATTACCATCATCGTTCAGCACCACGCCTAGCCGGTACACGCGGCCACTCATCGTCGCTCGGCAGCAGCAGCACATTCGTCGCCCGTCTGCGTAGTAGATCAAGTAGATACATATAAGATAATTTTTTATTTCTCGCTCTTTTGAATTCATTATAATCGTATTGTGTGTGAGTGTGAAGAGTGACTGAGAGTGTAGTGAGTGTGTGTGCTTAGGTTTAATTTGTGTATCTGTGATTGATTGTAGTTAATTACGTTAGTGGTCGAGCGCCATAAGCTCCATTAAAGCGAGCCATGGATGATTTATCGGAAGATGAATCATCTATGGCGCAAAATGATGGGGTAGCTCTTAAAGTTACCCGATCGCGTGCTTATCCTGAAAATTCAGCTGGTCCTTGGGTTGTCTATTTTCGGCCCAAACGAAACCTCTTAATGTTTACCAGATTTCAAACGATCTGACGAAACGATTCTCGGCCGTGACCGAGATAATTAAGGTGAGACACAATAAATTAAAAGTCGTTGTGTCCAACCTTAAACAAGCTAACGAAATTGCTGTCTCTCAATTTTTTACACTGGCGTATTTAGTGTACATCCCAGCTCGAGGTATTGAGATACAAGGTGTGGTCTCCGAAGTGAGTTTGACTCCTGAGATCCTGTTGAAGCAGGGGGTTGGTCGATTTAAGAACCTCTGCTTCAATCAGTCAAGATACTCGATGTGCGAAAACTAGCACAGTATCGATCACTAAGGGTGAAAAGAAGTTTACTCCGTCAGACTCGTTTCGTGTAACTTTTTCTGGTTCAGCCCTCCTCAATACGTCGAGTTGGGAAAACTTCGACTACCTGTGCGGTTGTTTGTACCACGGGTAATGATCTGCGAAAAATGCAAGCAGATGGGACATACGACCTCCCATTGCAGCAATAAAGCACGCTGCTCTAATTGTGGAGAGAGACACGAGGATGGCGCCTGTGCAGACAGCACACCAAAATGCGCCTTCTGTAAGGGAACTCCTCCTCATGCTCTCTCGTCGTGCCCAGCGTACAAACAACGCGGGGAACAATTAGAACGCTCGCTGAAACAGCGTTCCAGGCAATCGTTCGCCAAAATGGTGAAAAAAACCTCACCATCACCCGATGTCAATACAAATCCCTTTGCTCCTCTGTCAGATGACGAGTCTGACTTTGATTCGGCTGAAGAGGGAACATCGTTCACTTTTCCGGAAGGTGCTTCAAGGAAGCGAAGACGCGTCCGCCCACGGAAAGTTGTTGAGAAGAAGCCCGAGACCAGCTTGCCCATTTCAAAAGAGGTGGAAAAAAGGAAAACACAATTCCTCCTGGTTTCCGTAGTACCAACTACACCCAGGACTTTCCATCTCTTCCGGGGACATCCAAAACCCCTGACGCCCCTATTTTAAGAACAGAAGCCCCTCCTCAAGTGGGCTGTTCTCATTTGATGACATTGCCGAAGGTATCTTTAAGTACCTCGAAATTTCTGACCCTCTCAAAAGCATTGTTATGGCAATGCTTCCCACTATGAAAACTTTTTGCAGAAATTAACATTAAAGTGGCCCATCCTTGCAGCTATCATTTCCTTCGATGGATAATTTTCCAAATGAGGTCGGGGATTTGATCACTGTTCTACAGTGGAATTGTCGAAGTTTGATTCCTAAATTGGAATCTTTTAAATTTTTAGCTCACACTACCGGTTGTGATGCATTCGCTCTTTGTGAAACATGGCTCTCTTCCGAAATCAATCTTCCGATTCATGATTTCAATATTATTCGTCTTGATCGTGAGGATTCGCGTGGAGGGGGAGTACTTTTGGGGATCAAAAGTGCTACTCCTTCTATAGAGTGAATTTTCCTCCCATTCCAGGTATTGAAGTTGTCGCATGTCAGGCTGTTATTAAAAATAAAAGCCTTTGCATTGCTTCTGTATATATTCCTCCAAGAGCCTCCATTAACCGAAAACAACTCTCAGATATTTGTTCGGTTCTTCCTGCTCCGCGGTTGGTCATGGGAGATTTTAACTCTCACGGTACAGGCTGGGGAGAACTGTACGATGACAACCGGTCTTCCCTAATATATGACCTCTGTGACAACTTCAATATGACAGTTCTTAACAATGGAGAAGTAACACGTTTGGCTGGTACATCCTCAGTTGGCAGTAGATTAGACCTCACACTTTGCTCGAATTCATTATCGTTGGATTGCACATGGAATGTGATTCAAGATCCCCACGGTAGTGATCACTTGCCCATAAAAATTTCGGTTGCCACCGGGTTCAATTCGTCGAAATCTGTCAACGTCACGTATGATCTTACCCGTCACATCGATTGGACAAAGTTTAGGACAGCAGTAGATGAAGCCGTAACGACGGTAGAAAGGCTTTCACCGTTGGAAGAATATAACTTCCTCTCCAACCTGATCTTAGACAGCGCGCTTCAAGCTCAAACTCGACCAGTTCCAGGGACGTCATCTCGCAGGAAACCTCCTTCTCCATGGTGGGATCAGCAATGCACCGAGGTTTACCGAAAAAAGTCCGACGCGTTTAAAGTTTTCCGTAGACGTGGAACACCTGAGCACTTCGAAGTATACACAGCTCTCGAACGCGAACTTAAGAGCCTCATCAAGGCCAAGAAACGCGGTTACTGGCGATCATTCGTGAACGGGCTATCGCGCGAAACGTCGATGAGTACTCTTTGGAACACGGCGCGAAGGTTGCGTAACCGAACTACGAACAACGAGAGCGAGGAGTACTCGGACCAATGGATCCTCAAGTTCGCGCGAAAAGTTTGTCCAGATTCTGTGCCGGCACGGATGATTCCTCGCGAAACCACGAATTCGATAGATGAGATTAGCCAACCCTTTTCAATGGTAGAGTTCTCTCTCGCACTCCTTTCGTGTGGCAATACGGCTCCAGGGGCTGATAGAATCAAGTTCAACTTGCTTAAGAACCTCCCAGACGTCGCGAAGAGGCGCATGTTGAACTTGTTTAATCAGTTTCTGGAACTCAACATTGTACCGGATGATTGGAGACGGGTGAGAGTTATTGCCATTCAAAACCTGGTAAGCCCGCGTCCGACCACAACTCCTATCGACCCATCGCGATGTTATCCTGTATTCGAAAGTTGCTGGAGAAAATGATCCTCTTCCGTCTGGACAAATGGGTTGAGACGAACAACCTGCTTTCAGATACTCAATATGGTTTCCGTAGGGGTAAGGGAACGAACGACTGTCTCGCGTTGCTTTCCACAGATATTCAGTTAGCTTTTGCTAAAAAGAGCAAATGGCTTCTGTATTCTTGGACATAAAGGGGCTTTTGATTCAGTATCTGTTGAAGTTCTTTCAGATAAACTCCACGCTTGTGGCTTTTCACCATTAATGAACAATTTTTTGTACAATTTGCTGTCAGAGAAACATATGAGCTTCTCTCATGGAACCTCTACAGCTTCACGATTTAGCTACATGGGTCTCCCCAGGGATCATGTTTAAGCCCCCTTTTATATAATTTTTATGTCAAAGACATTGACGGTTGTCTAGGTGACAACTGTACGTTGAGACAACTTGCAGATGACGGCGTAGTGTCTGTCACGGGACCCAATGGGGTCGATCTGCAAGGACCCTTTACAGGACACCTTGGACAATTTGTCCACTTGGGCTCTAGAGCTAGGTATCGAATTCTCTACGGAGAAAACTGAGTTGGTAGTTTTTTCTAGGAAGCATAACCCAGCACAACCGAAGCTTCAAATTTGGGGTAAGCCGATAACTCATTCTATGTCCTTTAAATATCTTGGGGTCTGGTTCGATTCTAAGTGCACCTGGAGATCCCATATTGAGTATGTGAAGCGAAAGTGCCAGCCAAGGATCAACTTTCCTGCACAATTACCGGGACCTGGTGGGGAGCGCATCCGCAAGATCTTCTAACGTTGTACCGGACAACGATTTTGTCGGTTATGGAATACGGTAGTTTTTGTTTTAAGTCAGCGGCTCGGTCGCACTTCATTAAACTGGAACGTATTCAGTATCGGTGTCTTCGTATCGCGTTAGGTTGCATGCACTCGACTCACACCATGAGTCTTGAAGTGCTGGCTGGCATGTTGCCACTCTCGGATCGGTTTTCAGAATTATCTCTCCGGCTCCTCACCAGGTGTGAAGTTATGAACCCACAGGTGATCGAAAATTTTGAGAAGCTCCTTGAGTTGAATCCTCAAACCCGCTTCATGACCTTGTACCATTTGTACATAACACAGGATGTCAGCCCTTCGCCGAACATTTCCAATCGTGTTTGCTTCTCCGATTTCGGACAATTCGGTTCATTTTGATTTATCCATGAAGCAGGAGCTTCATGGAATCTCAGAGCATCATCGTCCTATGATTGCTCCGGTGATTTTTGCTGCAAAGTTTGGCCAAGTTGATTCCACTAAATCGTTCTTCACTGACGGATCTTTGATAGAGGAGTCAGCAGGCTTTGGTATATTTAATGAAATTTATAGCGCCAACCGTAAACTTCAAGCACCTTGTTCCGTGTATGTCGCTGAATTAGCGGCAATACATTTTACGCTAGAAATTGTTGCCTCACTAACACCGGATCATTTTTTCATTTTCACGGATAGTCTCAGTTCTATAGAGGCTATTCGCTCCTTGAGGCCGGTAAAGCACTCCTCGTATTTTCTCATGAAAATACAGGAGCTTCTAAGTGCTTTATCTTCGCGTTATTTTATCATCACCTTTGTATGGGTCCCATCTCATTGTTCAATTCCGGGCAATGAGAAAGCTGACTCGCTTGCAAAGGTGGGCGCTATGGAAGGCGATATTTGTGATCGACAAATCGCCTTCAACGAATTTTTTCCTATTTTTCGTCAACAGTCACTCGTCAGCTGGCAATATAAATGGAGTAAAGGAGATTTGGGGCGATGGCAACATTCTATCATCCCAAAGGTGTCGAAGAAATCTTGGTTCAGGGGGATGGATGTGGGTCGAGACTTCATTCGTGTCATGTCTCGCCTCATGTCCAATCATTATTCTTTGAACGCTCATTTATACCGGGTTGGGCTGAGGGACAGCAATCTCTGTGAGTGTGGACAAGGCTATCAGGACGCAGATCACGTTATTTGGTCTTGTGCTGAACATTCTGGAGTCAGATCTGAGCTTTATGATTCCCTTCGGGCTCGAGGTAGACAACCCAATGTGCCAATTCGAGATATTTTGGCTGTACATGATTTGGAGTACATGAAACTCATTTATGTGTTTTTGACTAACATTAGCATTAGATTGTAGTTAGTTTAACCTGTATGTTTAGTATAAGTTTTTTTTTTTATATGTGTATGTGTGTGTGTTTTTTTTTCTTTTTCAAGAAATGTTCAAGTCAAAAGAAAACCATAAATTGTATAGTTATAAGTGTTGAGATAATTTAGAATTTAAATTTAATGTGTTATGTAAACCAAACTTTAAATTCCCACCCTCTTTCCCATCCGTAATTTGTAATTCCTATTAACCTCGAGACGGCCGCGAGTAATCGGCTCTATCCTCCTAACTTTAGTTTTAAGATAAATGATGTATAAAAATATGAAAATTTGGCTCTGTAAAGTTGATTCGATTGAGCCTGGACAAATAAATGATTATTAAAAAAAAAAAAAAAAAAAGTCCCAAACTCCATCTGTTGGCTCTTTGTGTAATTAAAGCTTGTCAGGTAATAACAGAGTCAACAGCATAATAGAACGAGGGCATCCACCTTTAAAGAAAAAGAAGGAAAAAAAACAAAGTAAGTTATCGATTTAACCATATCATTAATTGCACTCATATTCAAGTTTCTCTAAAGTCGAATTTTCATATTAAATTTTGCAAATAAATTGATTTTACCCGAGCTGTAATGAATAATTTGCAATTTTAACCTTATAGAGATCTGCGAGGATGATGACAACATTTTATGCTAATTCTCCTCTCCGTGAACAACACAATTTAAAACCAGAAACTTCCATGAAACCCGCCATTATTTTGTTACCCTTTCAACGCACCCAGTTCATCTTTTCGCCTCAGGATGAGCAACTTCTTTCCACGTATGACATTTCATTCCCAAACGTCTTGATTCCATTTCCGTTGATTTAATCTCCAACTCCTACATTTCCTTCCTACGCTTCCGCTTCCAGCCATGCCTCGAACGAAACAAAAGGAAATCTGAGCCCAATTACAAATTGATCTGTCCCCAATCGAAACAAAGGAATCCATTTGGAGAAAACATCTGCACCCTCCGGCACCCCCGCTTTTCTGGAACCCTTTTCCGTAGGCTAAACACCAAGACGATGACAGCGATTCCCTAATGACCGCTGGAATTCTCCCCTCCGCCGACCGCCAGGAAGCCCAACTCAGCTGGAATGTCGCCGATCCTCGTGGGCCACACCACTTTGTTATCATTTCATAAAATCTGTTTCAAGAAATACTTACTCGTTCGGGCTTTTGCCGTGGGAGACCCTCGTCTTGAGCGAAATATGATCCCCGGGAGAATCTGCTGGTCGGTTGCTTTGTTTTATGAACTGGCGAAAACATTCCAACTTTTCGGATTGACTTTCGGACCCACTTTTGCCAATCTGAGCAGGCTGTGTGTCGGATTCCCGGAAGGTTTTTCCCTCCAATCTTATGCAAAGCAGGAGGAACCTTTTCTGAGCTGAGAAAAGAAGGGTATATTTACGGAGAAAGTAACAAATTTAACATCTACAAGTTTTCCGAGGTCAGTCCTTGGGAATGCCGGGATTCAATTAAAGGATCCGTTTGAGTGTTGTGGAATATTGGGTTGGGTTTAACAACTTCTTCTTCTTCTTTTTTGGCTTTTGAATAAAGGGAGATGTTTATTTATTCTGTAGTTAACTAATTTCACGTGAAATTAAATTAGATTCCATAGATGCTGCAAGTGCCCTCAATTTGCACTACATGCAAATGAACGGTGCATACGATTAACACGTGCATGCATCTGTCGAAAAAAAAAGCAACCTGCAAAATATTTTTTCGACGCGGATAATCCAGCAAAGGGAGGACATGCGATCCACAGAGCGAGCCAGGTTTGCATGGCAGCAAAACAGCATAAAATCGTTTCCGTGTCATTAGGGATTTTTCTCACGCTTTTCGCAGCACGTGGCCTTTGCAATAATAACATCAACAACAGTGCAGCGCCAGTTCATTCGGAAGTCAGCCGTTCTATGAATGTGTGTGTGTGTTTTTTTTTTGTGCTTAAGCGATGAGAACAGCAAGCCGTGGAAGGATTTTCAGCCCTTTCACCCCAGACACATCACAGACGAGTCCCTTCTCTGGTGAAGGAAAATCCGGGAAGCGAAGCAGGCGACGACGACGACGACGGTGGTTGTTTTATGCTTATGTTAATTAATGTTTTAGCTTTTTCCCATGTAAATTGGTTTGCACAGCTGGTAGCAGTCGTGAATTTTACATCATTGTTAATTTGTTACGTGACTTATACGAAAATCTACCTCCTGCTCAGGGTGCAGCACGGAAGGTGCAGTTCTGTGGAGATTTACCCAGCGCATAATTCTCTAAACTACAGTACAACTTTCACTGTAGGTTGAATGGATAAATTTACAAGTGTAAGTGATGTTTTTTTTTGTTCTGCGGTGTCTGTTAGACTTTTTGGCTTTCATTTGATTTGACCGCACCAAAATTCTATCTCTCTATGCAAAAGCGAAAACCACTCGACCCCCCTAATCCATGGAGAAGTAACTCGAAAAATGTCTAATCTCCCGACCGAAACTAACTGACTGTATCGAAAATAAGTTATCTGCATATTTTTCTTTCTAATCACATAGGAAAACAAACAAACGAGTGATCCTATATTGTACGAGTTTGCCGTTGAACATTGTGAAGACTGGATGTTGTAGGGTCTGGGAACGCTGATAGACAAAACTCTGCATCAAGCAACACGTTGACGGGATGCGCGACTGGGTGAGAGAGAGGGATAGCAAGGATGAGGAGGAAGAGAATGGAAGTTGTTGTAAAGGCTGAAATAAAGTGAGCAAGAAAAGAGTATCAAGTTTGTCCTAGATTTAAGTGCAAAATCCGAAGATACCGGCACTTCTACAGATGTAATGAATATTTTTCCAACAATGTTTTTGATCGAACACTTTTCGGCTAGGTTCCGGACAAATGTTTCATCACAGTTGCCGCTTGAACAGAGCTAAGGCGTGACATCGCATTGAACAGATGTAAAGCGCAGTATGACAGCTGGCGCGCCTTCGGTGGTGGTAGTATTTATTAAGAGAATATTGAAGCAGCTGTTTGGATAGATGCAAACAAAACATGAGCATAAAGAAGGAACTGAGTGGTATTAAGATATTTGCTATTGTAATAAATTAGACAGTGGAAAAAAGGTTAATCAAGTGAAGTGCAGTTTTATTTCTAAATTAATCAGTGAGCAGGATCTAAATCAATACAGCAACTTTTAATATTCTCGCAAGATTCCGTAGGTGAGCACCTGAAATGATAACAAATTAATTAGCGTACAGTTAAACAAATATTGATCATGACAATATCCCCCACAGTCGCAATAATTTTCGGATAATTTCTCGATAATAACGGAGAAAAACAAAACCCGCAAACGGAAGGGAATTCAGGTCCGTTATCCCAGTTATCCTGTAAGAAGAAATGTGTAGAGAATAAGCAGAACGACAGGCTAGTTGAAAACTTATAGTGTGAATTAAATAGCATCGGCATGCGATCCACCAGTAGGGTAGCGGCACCCAATATCGGCTTTAGATCGACTGAGAAATTAGAAGAGGAAACAGTGGAAGCGGTAACCACTTCTTGTGAGTAATAGATTAAGTTATATTGGAAGAAATTGTAAATTAAGTAAATAAATTATAGTTTTAAGCGTTGCTGAAAATCAATCGGCTGCTGTGAAAATTTTGGTTTCCCTTCGGGAACAACAGTTTTGGATGGATTAGCTCATTTTTTATCTTTTGCATATCTCCAGCTGCATAACAAGTATTTTGGAAGACCCTCTTCACAATCGCAGTAATTTTGGTATCTTCCTCGACGAAATCTACAATCTTTTCCGTTAGCCAATTGAGAGTTGATTTGGCGTAGTGCACCGATGCTTAATTCGATTAAACAAGTGCAGGAGTACTATGCTTCTGATAAGCAGCAACCTCTTCAGCAGACACTCAGATCGATAGATTTCTGCAGTTATGGTTTATATAGTGAATACAATAGTGGTGTGTTTTATCAGGGATATAACCGCAAGGTTCACGTATGACCGCGTTGGTTTATAATAATAGTATCATCTAATTTATTCTTATCATTACACATACGGTTGGTCAATATAGTTTTGCTTTCGACCCGTCGCTTTTTTCTGAATTTTGCTCCATACTGCACATTTGTGATCCTCATCATACTAGCGTTAATAGCATAGCAACGAAGAAAGGCACGAAAATACCGTACGAATCAAAATTTTAAAGAGGGGACGGGCCTAAAATCAGACACCGGGAACATAGCAAAATAATTTTGTAACTGAGCGGTGTGGCTACTTCTGTATTCATCGTGGAATGAAACTAAAGGAAAACAAATAAGAAGACTATTTGAACCATTTGTTCCCCGTTTTGTAGGACCCGGATAGGGAAAAACATATTTTCAACCTATTCATACGGAGATTTGTATGGGATCAAAAGTAAGTCATTTTAAAGTCAAACATTGAACTGCTTTTACTAACTATTAATTTGTAAGTTTTTTCAAATGGTGTTTAAATTAAGTCATTCTGTTGAGTCAGACGAGAGTTATTAGCGTTCAAAAACCTTTCACTTTTGCGTAACGCTCTCATTTTTTGAAAATTTTGAAATGACACCAATGAATCCTCCGTTAAAAAAAAGACTTCAAACTGCATGACCACTAATCGACGAAGTTCTCCATTTAAATTATTTTGCTTATTGTTTGCATCGTTTACATCCTCCATACGCACAGGATTCCAAGGCGGAAAAAAGTCGATAAATCAACATCCTCATTTTACGGTAAATATATTTTTGCAATTTTGTGCAGTTAAAGTATCTTTTTCCAAAATTTTGTGAAGCTTGGATGAAAATTGTGCTCTCTACAATTTTTCAAACCATGGTTGTGATTTTTTACTCCCATTCAAAATGTATGGAGAATCGGGAAGAAAAAACTTTAAAAAGTTTTTACATATGTGTTGCGCAAATCGGTTTCGGTAGGCCAGAGCCTTGAAATGTGTGGGAAAACTGTAAAATTGCCAAACACATAAATCTCGTACTAGATTACCACGGATTTACCCTTCTTACAAAGAACTGTATTTATATATCTTGGAAAACCGACTTTTGATTCATGGCCTGATGGGCTGACACCAAACTTAGCTCGATGAACTGAACACATGTATGAGTATGTATGTGTGTAGTTTATATTTCTAACGAAATTACTAACTCAGTTTCTCAAGCAACTATTGAACCCATTTGAATAAAACAACCGCCAAAACATAAGTCCAATGGTGATAATATAAAAAGTCTCGAACCACATTGGCCACATCCGGGACGGTGTTCCGGTTACAAGCGGGAAACTGGCCAGAAATTGATATGAATCAAAACCCATCATGTGACACATTAAATAACATGAGCATTAAAAAAAAAAGTGCAATGGTAATGATATCAAATTTCCAGGATCACAATGACCACATCCGATTTGTTAGGTTAGTGTAAAATTGGTCAGATTCCATGATGGGAGGATAAAGTTAGGTTTTTATTTTAAACGTTTTCACTGTAGTAACACATTTGTGGTATCGACTGAACACTCCATAGTCCTCCGGATCATTCGGCACATCCTGATTATCTGAAGAATTGAAGAATTTTCATTTTAGAGTGACGAAAAATAAACAAGTCAAGCGGTTTTGGCTAGACAAATGCGCCAGTTACTGCATATACTCGAGTTTGATATTTATAGAATGATTCAAAAAGTTTCAAAAATGTCATCATGGAGCGGAGCGAGAATTCAACGAACATTTTTGACCAAATAAAGGGTTTCTTTTTTTTCCGGTTGGGTACATCTTCCACAACAACTTGTTTTTGATCTATTGTGGTGAGCCCCTATTTCATTAACGCCGCATCTCAGAGTGTCCTCCCGAGCAGGAGACAACAACATATGAATACCTTATTTTGATCTTGATAACTGACCTTGGTATTAAAGAGCTCAGATTAAGAGGTAAAATACCCAAGCAAAATACCTAAGAATTGCAAGCAAAATATCTCTCGAATAACAAAACTTATAATATCTGAATATATTTCAAAGAAATTTTTTACATGTATGAATGCAAAATCAGATAGGTTTTTTGACAAATTATAAAATTTGTTAAACATTACTTTACATGTGAATTATAAATTGGCTTATAACTTTTCTACTGGCTTATAACTACTATTTCAAACTGACGTTTTACTAGGTACCCTTCAGTACCCAACGCTGAAAATTTCAGGAATACTTATTCATAAGATAATCTTTCAAAAACAACCTGTTTTAGACCCCACCAGGACCGGCCAACCCTTTTGAGGCGGTTGATTATGACGTCATACAGACACTTCAATCACTTTATATCAAAATGTGGTCATCAGAGAGCATTGTTGGGTTCAGCAAAAATGTGTATTTCAATAATTCCTACAATTTCTTAGAACATATTGAAATCGTCAAATTTTAACAAAGTACTAATTATCTCAAAAAACCAGTTTTAAGGTAGTGCTGAAAGAAAACCATTTATATCACTTTAAGGACATACACGATGAAATCCCCTTATGGCAGGAGCGATGGCTTCGTCATCCACACATGCACACTATGGGTTTGCTCAACAAAATATGCCAAATTAATCCACTTACCTGCAGTGAATCATTGCCATACTGCTAAGGGAAGGTCCATTAATTACGTCACGCAGTAAGCGGGGAGGGGGTTTGAGAAAACGTGACGATCCATACACAAAAAATTTGAAGGTTCATACAAAAAACGTGACAAGGGGGGGAGGGGGGGTTATAAAATGTCATTTTTTGCGTGAATTAATTAATGGACGTTCCCTAATAGGACAGCAGAACACAATATTCAATCAGTTCACATTGTTTATATCACTGAAAACACTCTGAATTGATCAACTAGTGCTCATTTCCACAGAGCAGGTAATTTTTCGTCGTCTTTGTTTACTTTTTTAAAGCTAGGATCTGCCTATTATTTTTTCTCAAAAAACTGTATTTCCACTTCTCGTAGCCAACTGAACACTATTTACTTTCACTGAGAGATTAATTATCATCGCGCTCTTGAAAACATTGGACGAATAATCTGTTTAATTTACGAGAATGGTGCAAAAATTCAGCAGCCGGTCTCAAAACTGCGCGTTTTGCTTTTTTCTAATTTATACTCAGATGCGCGTAGCGTAGCAGAGCGCAGTGTTGTCAGCAACTCTTTGGCGAGTGTGCTAGACTGATAAAAGTTTAGATTAACGAAGTAAAAAATGCCGCGTCTTACTAAAAGAAGAAAAGCGGCTTTTTGCGTGAACAGGCTGAAAAAGTGATAAGAAGTGCTGTTGATCCCTAATCGTGGACATTCGAAAACCCGTGGAATAGTGGTTTTACTTAACCGTCAACTGATGCTGAATTTCATAGAAAAATAAGTCCGGAAAAGAATCTGTCGGCGAATCTTCCGACTTTACAAATGACTTTCCTATACCAGGCCCAAATGATACTAGTTTTGAAAATCCCGGTCATACGTCCGAATCCGATGGTGAGTGTGTTTTTGATTTGCTTTGCAATTGCTTGTTGATTTGTTTGTTGTTTGAAAAGAAGAGGTAAACAGCCTTCATTCCCTTCCTTTTCCTTAGAAGCACGAGTCAGAGGTAGGGGAGTCTGGGTTGACTTGATCCCCCTTTTTTGTTATGGATAAATCTCTGTAGAAAAAAAACGAAACGAAACGCTGTTTTTTCACAAGCTCATAGTTCCACATTAACCCTTATTGTTCGACAAAAAAAACCTTTAAGTGTTCGACAGGGTACACGGGTACCCAGCAAATTCAAATGATTGTAACTCTGGCAATAATTGACCGATTACAATTTTTCAAGCACTGTTGGATGCAGAATCTCATCTCTTATTTATAAACAATCTATATGCACAATATACATTTGATGTGCATCTAGGTTTCCGAGGAATCCCAAGGGTTAACTCGAGCGCACTTTGTCAATATCTGAAAGCAAATTTCACCATAATAATACTCTGTAAAAAGACGAATCTTTATGGGAAATCGACTATACATTATCTGTTCTAGATTTAAAAAAAAATTCGGGAAAAAAGTCTTGACAGGGATCAAGTCTACCTAGTTTCCCAGTTAAATAATTGTAGGTATATACTATAAATTTACAACGATTTTTTTTAGATTTTTTTCTAAATATAAGGAATTACAGAAGAACTCTAATTTGCATGACAAAAAATGAGTGGCGAGAAAATTGAAATTCATCTAGCATTTTTCAACGCATTCAATGCAAATTTTGATTAATGCTGCATAAATTATTTTCCTCGAATCAAATTCTATGAAAGTCAGCCGTAAAATTTTGAAAAAATATGATGTAGTCTAGGGTGAGCTTAAACGATTTTTTTAAAAAGTTAAGCCTTATAAATTTCTAGAAATATCAATGTTCAATTTATTTAAGATATTTTACTTAAAAAAATGTAATATATGTATGCTTCTTACATAACTTTTTATGAACTATGCATGCAAATTTCCGATGAGTAAAAAAATCTTTTGAAGTGCAGTTTCAATATCTTAATTTCGTTAAATTTTGTAAGAAGTTGATATCTAAATTTTTAAACAACATGTTTGTTCATTTAAATCCTAAAAATATATGAATTCTCAAGAAATAATTTAGTTCCAATTATTATAGTGCTGATCTCTTAGATTCATGTGTTTCTTTTAAATAAATCTCGGGAAAATATAGTAATCAACCGAACTACTGTCACTGCCATGGGGGTTGATGATCAGTTAAATTCATCATTTTCTACACGTATTGATCATACGAAATGACTGCACCGAATCCATATTTTGAAAAACTGCGAAAATGTACTGGAAATTGATAGCAGGAATCAAAATCACACCCTGTGTCCTGAAAGCTCTGGCAACCAGTCCAATGGTTTTTATTCGCAAAGGTGGTTTAATAACCCCGAGTCAATCTAAAACGATCATCATTGAATTACCTCCCATGCGTGCGGATGATTACTTGACCCCACCCAACAAGTGGCTGTCTGGCATGTTTTAAGTGTAGAAAATACCGTTCTAGTGGTAGACGTACCCGATGACACGATCGTTAGATAGGATGATACTGATCTTAATGGAATCTCGAATGATGCTCACGTAGACTTAAATGAACCGAAACCTTCCGACAGGTTCAAGAATATACAATACTTTGCACATTCTAGTTCACATGCTCCAGAAATATTATATGCGGTAATATTATATGCACATGTACCGTACTGTTTTTAACAATATTAATTTTGCTAACAGGTTAAAAGCTATTAACACAACTAAATATTATGGTTTGGAGATTCCACAATGGAACAAAATAGAAGGACGTCGAATCTTAGATTACGATTATATTGTGAAGTGGCTTCTAGTAGCCCAAGCAACTCATTCGCGAAAATGCAACGGCATACTATGTTCTTTTCAAGACTATGTAGCTTCTATGGTGACAACATTGTTCTTGATGTGCAACGTTTTCAACACCATATTCAAAGACTAAACCGAAGACCCATCAACAGGTACGCGACTAAGGTATTGCACAGATTGGTCAATACTATGTAATGAGAGTACATATAATACACAGATAAAAAGAAACATTGAATTTCCTGCGTTATGTAATGCACATAAAGAGAATGCTAGATTTGCCAGAAAATAATGGGATATTTCATGTAAATTTAAGCCAGATAACGCCTGAATCCAGCCTGTTGTATGAAAGATTGCCAATATTGTTGCACATGAGAAGTTGCAAACAATTTCGTTGTTTACGCCTCCTTTAGCTTGGATTTAAACGAGGGGAGTTATTTGTGCAGCCCTTGACGGATCTTGGGGCCAACGGAGCCACCGCTTGTGGCCACCGCTATAATTCAGAATTTGGCATAATTTGATGCATAATTTCAAACGTTTTTAATAAATTTTATGTTTCAGCCATCCACTCAAAGACTCATTCGATAGTTTATGATTGAAATATGAACTGAACATTAACGTTTAAAATTCACCAATATTTGTATTCAACTAGATGTATGGCTTAATATTTAGCTTGCTAATTATGCCCCAGACTCCCCCAACCTTTAAAAAGGATTCTTATTTTGAGGCTTTATGCTTTTTTAAAAATGTGAATATTGTAGGGAATAATTAAATAGATGTACTGTAATTCACAAAGACAAATTAAAATTACTGGCAACCATGACTGTTTTCTTAATGATGCACCAATTCTATCATATGAGAGCAAAAAAGTGTTTGCACTACTACATGCATGTTGAATACTAGGGATTCAAGGGAGTTTCACCTTAACGTGGGGCTCTAGAAACTTAGTGCCTTCAACATTTTTTTTTTTAAATTATTTGCTCTACAACTTTGTTGAAGACAACAACCCGTTATCTCGTAGCTGGAAAAAGTTAGAATTTGAAAGTGTAGTTATGCCCTTATGAAAGGTTAGGCGTGTTTTTTCAAAACATGCGGAATAATATTTTGAGCAACTCTTCTGAAGACACCTACTCGATAAAATCATGACAAAAGGGTGAAAATGTTTTTGACCGTCTTTTTTCAGAATTGTGCCACTGCGCGCCGTCCGAAAATATCACTGCTCCCATACCTTGATTCGACGAACCCTCAAGATGGAGGACATCATCTGTCGGAAGAAGACTCGGTCCTCCGAGTACACGGAAGAGCAGAGAGCGACCGTGAAATCGCAGTGCCGGTGGATGACGAAAAACTACCGCGGGACGACGAAAGTTACTTTCCGCTCTCGAAGACCCAGATTCCAGGAAATGACAGCTACTATTCCAGCGACCAGTCGGACACAATCCCCGAAGTAAATTATAAGTTTAAGTTTAAATTTAAAAAAAAAACAGTTATGTTATACCTCGCCATATCGAAAAGATGAATTTCAAAGCCGTGGTTCAAGCCAAGCTGTCTGGCCATCAATCAACAAGTGTACCAGGAGGAGTGTCTTGAGAAAATTGTTCTGCCGTTCTTAAAGGAGCATCATGCGGATTAGAAGTACGTCTTCTGGCCAGACAAGGCGTCTTCTCACTACTTCAAGAATACGCTGGAGTATCTTGATCACACTACCACACCTATTAGTGGGTTATATTTAATTGTCTGAAAGATTTAAAAGGATCGGTCAGCTAGATAATTTGATGTGGGACACCCTTAAGGCTGAGTCAAAAATTTTCACATAGTCACGTGTCCAAAACCCTAAGTTTCACTCCACTTTCAATGTGCAACATTCTGGAGAAAAAGATTAACCGAGCAAACAAGTAAACAATTGGAAAATGACAGCATGCTACCATGACAACAACGTGCAGTCTGGATAGGTTATTTCCGATACATTCCTTACCTGCATCCTTGCACCATGGCATCATAGTGATCCAGTGTGGTCGCCCCACTGTTTCGAGATGGCCCTCTTGTCTGGAGCATTCGAGACGAATTTTATGATACTTTTGGACACCGACCATTACATTGTCTGAACACGTGTTGTAGCCGGTAAATGTTGTAATTTCGGTGTGCTTGTTGTTGTGGTTTCTCCGGTATATTCGTCAGTCAGTTTGGGGCCAGTCAACAAACCGTATCCCAACCGCAATTGATGCCACTTGCAGACGCCATTGTCTGCCCCTGGGCTCTCTTTTTCTGTGGAGGAGAAAGCCCAAAAATCAATAGTCCAAAATGACCCGTCTGTGTCTGTTGGCCGGGGCATGGAACCGAGCTAGACGGAGAGCCAACCAATGCTCCAAGGATGTTCACTCGTAAATGTCATCGTAAATTACGGGGAAATGGAAGCCCATACTCAGTGATGGTTGGTCATATGCATTGTGCGCGTCATCATCAAAAAGGAGGCGATCAGAATGTGATGTCACCATTATATTTAGTGTGGAAATCGGTGCCAAGTGTGTCCTACAAAGAGAAGGGCCAGGGCGATAAATATGCCTAGGGGTGGGCGCTTCATACATATGTCAGCAAGAGATCCAATGACAGCCGGATTTTGGGGTAGTGGGAGAGGATGTTATTAATGGCCTCAACACCTTCCAGCGGGTGGTGTTATAAAAGGGTAGCACTGAATTTCCGGTCCATTTAGTTAACTATTCGCTATTCTGGCGGGGTGAGAGTTATGGGGATTAATAGATTCACTGTTCGGTTGGGGGAAATTTAACCGAAGAGACTCAGTACCAGCGTGTCTAACAAAGATCATTTTTAAACTACAGGAATCAGAGTTAATCCGACTCTCACTTAACTGTCGGGGTCAGCTGACCCGAATCCGGACGGTCTGTTGAATTATCCACAATATCTGAAAGCAACGCTGATAACCGAGATAGTGCTGCTTCAAGGACTTCTAACGTTTCCGGCTTTTAGCAATGTGTTCTAAATGCACAACTTCAGTTAAGCAATTAAAGCTAAGTGGTCACAATGCCTAGGGCATGAAGAAATTTGTCTTTATGACTATTTAACAGACTGGGATTCGATAACAGCAACCTTCAGTAAAGTCTTGCTTTCTTTGGAATCCATTGGTATGCCTAATAGACTTTGTTCAAACAAGACGATCCAAATTTTTAAGACTTCAGCAAACAACTTTGCAGAAGAAAGAGTATCGATTCGACATTACCAGAAAAAGTTATGACCGTTGAAAGGCAGCAATTTTAGCAACAAAACAGCATAGTACAGTAAACCCCCCGACATGCGCGGATTCCCTTGATGGTGCTCTCAAATGACATTTGGACATTAACCTTTGTTGTTTCATCAGAAAATATCTCGTGATCCTTCGTATATAGGCAGTTATTTCTTTTAGCGTAGTTGTTCAATAGTTCAAGGCCTATACAATGGTTAGCTTAAAACTTCAAAATAATCTCACTACGCGGCGCTAATGTGCGTGTAAACTTACTTTATAACCACTTTATCTCGAGATCCTTGACATATAGCAAGTTGGTGTCTTTGACAAAGATGTTTGGTTGATAAAGACATTTCAGATGGCGTAAACATTAGTTCAGAACTCGTCCGCTATGTGGCCCTAGTTTTTATGTGAACTTTTTGTGGCATCTGTATTTTGATATCGATCATGTACGAATTCTCATAATCTTGGTCTTCGAGACGGTCGACTGTATAGTTCAGAATTATTTCACTGCGTGACACTGAATTATTTCATAGCTATCGGTAGTACAAGAGCGCGTACCAACACGTTACTTTTGCCTGTTGGGGTGGCAGACTCGTCCGTGCCTCGACCTACCCCGCAGTGGGATGTTGGGCAAAGGTAACGTCCTTGGTTCGAGTACTACTTTACCCATGGCCCTTTCACTCAATTTTCATTACTTCTGTTCTATTTCCAACCTACCGTACACTGACGCAACTTTCAACAGTTTCTCTTCATATCTTTCATTCTAGCAATCATAACTATCCACTCTTGGTGCCTCATGGCGATGAGCGATCATCTCCTGCTACATATGTAATGAATGTTTATCGCTAGTGCACACAAGAGGCTGATTACCCCAATATGGGTATTTTTGGTTCCTTCATCGAACAACTTTTGGTTAGTCCTTTAGAGAAATTCTTCTAAACACTTCGGGTAAAACTTCCATTAACTTCCCTGAAGGACAGTTCTGCAGAGAACTTCATGGAAGTTCTGCAGAGAACTCAAGCGAAGTTCTTCAGAAAACTCGCTCGTCTGCTTGGTATGACGTCTGCTTGGTATGACGGTAGAAGATGGAGTGTTTTATTAAACTAATTAAACATGCTGGCATACTACGATTACATCAGTGGTATTCGATGGATACTTCGCCAACAACTCAGAGTCCATTCAACTCCAATGACTCGTCTCTCGGTTTCAATTTTGGAAGCCGGAATCGCCTTGGTAAGAAGATCTGCGACCTGTTGGTGACTGCTAACGTGATGAGTATCCAACTTCCTTCTCAGTTGCGCTCAGGATTGCGCTCTTGTTGTCGCAGAAGATTGTGATCTTCTCCGGAACTCCGGATAACTCATGTCGTAATCCTCGTCACCAGATAGCTTCTTGTGCTGCTGCAGATACTGCCATGTATTCCGTTTCCATTGTCGACAAAGCCACTGTAGATTGCCTCCGACAATTCCACAAAATCGGTCCGCCGGACTTCATGAATACGTACCCAGTGATGGAACGCCTCATCTCAATGTCGTTGCCCCAATCTGCGTCTCTGAATCTAACGAAACGGTCATCTGCTTCCTTGCGGTGGATAAGCTTCATCTCCTTCGTCCCTTTCAGGTACCGCAAAACACGTTTAGCTGCTATCCAGTGCAACTTGCCTGGATCATTGCAGAAATGGCTAACTGTATTAACGGCGAAGCTAATGTCCGGACGCGTGCATTGCGCCAGGAACTGGAGACCTCCTACCAGCTCACGGAATGGAACATTCTGCATCTGCTTCCGTTCTTCCTCGGTGCTAGGGCTCATCTGCTTCGTTAACTTCTGGTTGTGATCTGCCGGGGTTGCTACTAAAGCGTTCCAGCAGCTGTTGAATATACTGCTTCTGATCCAAATAAACGGCATCTTCTCCTCGCTCGACTCGGATTCCAAGGACTTTGTTGGTCAATCCGAGATCCTTCATCAGGAACTTCGTCGTGAGCTGCTTCATCAGAGCATTCACCCATGGCTGGTTGTTGGAAAACAGCAGTAGATCGTCAACATATACCGCCACAATAAGGATCTTCTCGACCTCGATTCTGAAGTAGACGCACGTGTCGAGCTTCGATCGCGTCAGCCCAAAACGCTTGAGTTCCTTATCCAGCTTCTGGTTCCAAACTCGACTGGCTTGTTTCAGTCCGTAGAGGGCTTTCTTCAACTTGCAGACTTTCTTCGAACTTCTACTGTTGATGAATCCTTCCGGCTGCTCCATGTATATCCCAAGCAACATTGCTAGTTTTATCGAGGTTTTAAAGCATTCTTCAAGTCTAAATAATGGAATACAGAACCCTCATAAAACCAAAATGTTACTTGGGATATCTTCCTCTTTCAGCTCACCTTGCAGGAACGCTGTTACTGCATCCATCTGGTGTATCTTGAGAATTATTCTGGCAGCTCAGGTACCGGACTATAGCATACCGGACCACGGGTGAGTAAGTCTCCTCGTAATCGATGCCCTTGACTTGGGAATAGCCCTTTATCACCAAGCGAGCTTTATAGCGATCCATGGATCCATCAGGAATCGTCTTGATCTTGTACACCCATTTGCAGCGGACTGCTTTTCTTCCCTCAGGAAAATCGGTGAGCTCCCAGGTCTTGTCAGGTCTCCAGCAACGCTTGATATTCTTCAACCATGGCTTCTTTCGAACGATCGCTTTCCTCGCTCGAAATCGCTTCCTGGAACGTCTGTGGCTCGACACTTGCACCTCCGGGAACATCGTATGACTGTGTACGTCGGGAAGTTTCATGAAGAATAATACTGAAGCCCAAATGTAAATCTCGATACTTGCCTGAGGTTACGTGCTCCCTCACACTACGCCACACCAACTGTTGTGGGTCCTCTATTTGTGGAGGAAGCGCAGCTGATTGTAGATCAGGATCGACCAGCGTATCATGAGCGTCTTCTTGTTCTTCAGAATCGGATTCTAATGATCGTTTTCTCCACCATCTGCAACCTGTTCCTCTGCTGCCTCCATTTCATCCACAAAACCATCTCTAAAGGTGCCTTATGTTCGACAGGATCAGCTTCTCGCAGCATCAATTGGCCTTCGCTCAAAAATATCACAACACGGCTGACTACTAAGTTGTCTATTTTGGGATTGTACACTCTGTATGCTTTGGAGTTTTCACTGTAGCCCATGAACACACATAGCTGAGACTTCGCATCCCACTTGCAGCGCTTTTCCTTGGCCAAATACATGAAGATGCGATAGATCTGGACGCTTTCCCGTGTATCTTTCCTCTGGAGTGACTGGTAATCCTTTCGTCGATGAGTGGTTGACGACGTTAGAAGCTTCTTACACATCTGCATTGGAACTCAGGAAATAGACGAACGCCTTCCTGCTAGCATCATTGATGAAGGTTAGAAATTATCTAAGTCCTCCTATCGACGTTGTCTCCATTGGTCCACAGAGATCAGAATGGATAAACTCTAGCAAACGTTCAGTTCTGTGCCCCTTCACCTTGAATGGCTGTCGTTGGTGCTTCCCTTGGATCCACGGAAAACATTGGAAAGTACTTGATTCTTCAAACTGCACTCCAGTTACCTTACTTCTGACTCTCTTCATGCCGCTAGTTGATAGGTGCCCCGTCCGCTGATGCCAAAGCTCGAAACTGCTTTGCTCGTGCAACATGGACTGCCGGATCCTTGATCAACTTCAGCTTGTAAAGGCCACCGGACTGCTGTCCAACCGCTACCGCCTCCTTCGTCGGACTGACGACTTTGCACGATTCCTTGTCGAACGTGACCTGGTACATATTCTGGCACGGATTAGCGTTGAATCAATCTGGGACACACAGAACATTACTCATTGTGCTTTGATAAGACGTACCTCCGAAGTCTGCTTCCAGATTGACGGCACCCTTGGCGATGACGGCTGCTTTGGAGCTATTGGCCACGTTGATACTGGCCGACACGTTCTCCGCCTCTCGCAAAAGCTCCCTGTTCCGAAACAGATGCGTTGTTGCACTGGAATCAAATATTCATTTGACTTGCCATCGGTACTGACCTTCACATCCTGCAAGATTTTTGCCTTGACGACGTCCGCTTCATACCCGACGACTCCAAAACCAGGATCATCGGTTCATACTGCTTCGGTAGACCCTTCATTAGAAGACTCGCCAGCCAAGTGTCGTCCACTTCAAAACCGACCTCCGATAATTGGTAACTGGTAGTGAAAAGTTCGTTCACATAGTCCTGCGCAGTTTTTCATATGATTTCTTCATCATGTTCTGCGCCAACAGGCTGGATTCCCGTTAGCCTTCTCAACAGTCCGATCTTCAGAGTAGATCCACTATGCTCGTAAGTATTATAGCAGGTTATCCCACGCCTCTTTTGCGGTTTTGGCGTCCAGCACCAGTCTGTAGATTTTTGAGTCGATGCTTAGACATATCGTGGCCAAAGCTTGATCGGAGGTTTCTTCACTTATCTCCGGGTCGCCCTCCTGCTGTTCCTTCATTGCGCACCACGTTCGTTCCTTGATCACGATCATCTTGGTCGCGAAAGACCAGGAGCTGTAGTTCTCCGAACCGCGTAGAATCTCTCTCTCACGGGTAACGAAACTGAACCACCTGACACTTGTCCTGGAGTATTTGCTTGACTTCTTCCTTTTTCTGCTACACCATTGCCTTGTTCACTGGCACCGCCTCCGTCTCCGTTTCCGTTCATTTTCTTGAATTAGGAATATCTTCACGGTTGAAATAAAAAATCGCTTCACCAAACAGAGCTGTTTCCTAAGAAACTGTCTTGGCCCATAACCTAATGGGACAATTGAATGAATACGTCTGCTTGGTATGACGGTACACTCTCGCGTCACTTTACTCAATTTTTGAGTACAATGGTATGCTATCTCTTTTTCTCTCACGGAAATGTTACTCAATTCTCGTTAAAAAGTGGATCAACTCAATTTTTGAGTAGATCCACTTTTTACGAAAATCGAGTAACATTTCCATGCGAGAAAAAAAGATAGCATACCATTGTACTCAAAAATTGAGTAAAGTGACGCGAGAGTGTAGAAGATGGAGTGTTTTATTAAACTTAATAAACATGCTGGCATACAACGATTACATGAGTGGTATTCGATGGTTACTTCGCCAACAAACTTTAACGTTAACATAGAGGAGGCCCCATTCTTTCAGACGTGAAACTTCCATAAAGTTCTCTGCATAACTTTTCTAAAGTTCTTTCCAGAACTTCCCTGAAGCTTTTAAAAAAATTCTCTGCATGTTTTAGAAAAACTTCCCTGAAGTTCTCTGAAAAACTTCCTGAAGTTCTCTGAAGAACTTTCATACAGTTCTCTGAGGGACTATCCCGAAGTTTTGTGATGAACTTCTCTGAAATTTACAGGAGAACTACCCTAAAGTTCTCTGAAGAACTTCCATGAAGTTCTTTGAAAGACTTTCCTGCAGCTCTTTGGAGAACTACCCTGAAGTTCACTGAAATAATTCTCTGATATTCTCTGCAGAACCCTGAAGTTTCTTAAGAACTTCGCTAAAGTTATCTGAAGAACTTCTATGAAGTTCTCTGAAGGACTTACCTAAAGTTATGCAAAGAACTTCTCGGAAGCTCTCTGCAGAACTAAAGATTTCGCAAAAAAAGTCCTTGAAGTTTTCTGCAGAACTTCCCAGAAGTTCTCTGAAGAACTTCCCTGAAGTTATATGAAGAACTTCTCTGAAGAACTTCCATGAGGTTCTGTGAAGGACTTAGCCGTAGCCGTAGGTTCTCTGAAGAACTTTGCTGAAGTTATCTTAAGAACTTCTATGAAGTTCTCTGAAGGACTTTCCAAAAGTTTTGTAAAGAACTTCCCGGACGTTCTCTGAAGAACTAAAGATTTCGCTGTTTTCTGAAAAAAAAATCCTTGAAGTTCTCTGCAGAACTTCCCTGAAGTTCTCTGAAGAACTTCCTGAAGTTTTCTGAAGAACTTCTCGAAGAACTTCCATGAAGTTCTGTGAAGGACTTAGCCGTAGCCGTAGGTTCTCTGAAGAACTTCGCTGAAGTTATCTGAAGAACTTCCATGAAGTTCTCTGAAGGATTTTCCTGAAGTTTTCTGAAGAACTTCTCTGAAGAACTTCCATGAGGTTCTGTGAAGGATTAAGCCGTAGCCGTAGGTTCTCTGAAGAACTTCACTGAAGTTCTCTGAAGAACTTTGCTGAAGTTATCTGAAGAACTTCCATGAAGTTCTCTGTAGGACTTTCCTAAAGTTTTGTAAAGAACTTCTCGGAAGTTCTCTGAAGAACTAAAAAAAAAAGTTCATGAAGTTCTCTGTAGAACTTCCCTGAAGTTCTCTGAAGAATTTTCCTGAAGTTTTCTGAAGAACTTCTCTGAAGAACTTCCATGAGGTTCTATGATTTAGCTGTAGTCGTAGGTTCTCTGAAGAACTTCACTGAAGTTCTCTGAAGAACTTCGCTGAAGTTATCTGAAGAACTTCCATGAAGTTCTCTGAAGGACTTTCCTGAAGTTTTCTGAAAAACTTCTCTGAAGAACTTCCATGAGGTTCTGTGAAGGATTCAGCCGTTGCCGTAGGTTCTTCTGAAGAACTTCACTGAAGTTCTCTGAAGAACTTCGCTGAAGTTATCTGAAAAACTTCCATGAAGATCTCTGAAGGACTTTCCAAAAGTTTTGTAAAGAACTTCTCGGACGTTCTCTGAAGAACTAAAGATTTCGCAGTTTTCTGAAAAAAGGTCCTTGAAGTTCTCTCTGTAGAACTTCCTCGAAGTCCTCTGAAGAACTTTCCTGAAGTTGTCTGAAGAACTTCTCTGAAGAACTTCCATGAAGTTCTGTGAAGGACTTAGCCGTAGCCGTAGGCTCTCTGAAGAACTTCGCTGAAGTTATCTGAAGAACTTCCATGAAGTTCTCTGAAGGATTTTCCTGAAGTTTTCTGAAGAACTTCTCTGAAGAACTTCCATGAGGTTCTGTGAAGGATTAAGCCGTAGCCGTAGGTTCTCTGAAGAACTTCACTGAAGTTCTCTGAAGAACTTTGCTGAAGTTATCTGAAGAACTTCCATGAAGTTCTCTGTAGGACTTTCCTAAAGTTTTGTAAAGAACTTCTCGGAAGTTCTCTGAAGAACTAAAACAAAAAGTTCATGAAGTTCTCTGTAGAACTTCCCTGAAGTTCTCTGTAGAACTTCCCTGAAGTTCTCTGAAGAATTTTCCTGAAGTTTTCTGAAGAACATCTCTGAAGAACTTCCATGAGGTTCTATGATTTAGATGTAGCCGTAGGTACTCTGAAGAACTTCACTGAAGTTCTCTGAAGAACTTCGCTGAAGTTATCTGAAGAACTTCCATGAAGTTCTCTAAAGGACTTTCCTAAAGTTTTGTAAAGAACTTCTCGGAAGTTTTCTGAAGAACTAAAGATTTCGCAGTTTTCTGAAAAAAAAATCCTTGAAGTTTTCTGAAGAACTTCCATGAGGATCTCTGAAGGACTTAGCCGTAGGAACGGAAAGAGAAAGCCGACGAAGAGAGTCTCCCAATTGTTACTTAGGACCTAATGCATTGTTCAGCTTAAAATCTACTTGTGACCCGCACCTAAAAATGATTTCATTCATTGCAGAAAACAAAGTTCATTTGCGTTATAAAAGACAGAGGTAGATTCATGTGTTCATCATTTACACTGTAACCATAAGTACTGAAAAAGTAAACCTCGTCATTAAAGTGGGTTAAAATGATTTTTACTGTTCATGAATATTACATGAAAATTCAAGGCACTGGTAATTAGACGTCGTTCCCGATCCAAAAGTATCCATATTGCAGGCTATTTGACAGGATGTCCGACCGCACTGAAGCCGCCATTTTGGATTCCTAAATGGAGTCGGACATCGATTTCCGACATCAAAACGCCGTCTGCAGTCCAAAAATAGCTATAGCTAAGGGTATTTGACAGTTTTTCCACTTTTTCCGCGAGAGAAGCCACCATCTTGTATTCCAAAATGAAGTCAAACATCGATTTTTATCCGTTATACACTGTTCCTTATCCAAAACATTCAATTCTCAGGTTTTTTACAGTAATTCAAAAACAAACGGAAAGCCTTGACATACTGAACAACTTTTATATGGCCAGGAACTCAATTATTACAAACATTTCGAATGCTCAAATCTTCAAAAAATATTCAATGTGCAGCTACTTTCAAGCCCAACAAGAAATGTTCATTCATAGGTAATGAACAAAAGTTCAAGAGCACGTCAACCGGAGGAGATTGAAGATGTTTATCGTAATAAATATCGATTCCATTCGGACACAATGACCACCCACAATAACTCGCCCTTGACGATTATTGAATTGCACATCCAAACACACCCCCGCACACGTTCAAACTGCTATTCTGCTCGTTTCGTTCTTGCCAAGGGACGGATGGTTCGGTTTGTTTCAAAATGTCAAATTCCTTTCCCGTTGACCACCACCCAACGAATTGTGAACAAAAGCAACCCTTGCTTGTATAGACAAATTCCATAGCAACTTGAAACTCTCGCGTGGCACTCGCCAAGGTACTGTCACTCTCCTTCCCAAGGTATTTCGCTCCAGTTGGAAACGGACCTAACCCACTAGCGGATATTGCCGTAAGTCTAGACCGTAGCACCACTTTTTCCAGTCTTCAATTGCAGCCCGTGGAATCAACAATGCGAAAAATTGCAGCCATGTGTTCTCCCCGTATCGCCCGACCGCCATTCAGTTCCACCCACATAGCGCGGAGTGCGTCGTGTAAAATTAATGTAAAACATAAATCAATTAATGACCGGGGAGCCATTCGGATAGCAACCGTAGCGTCATTTGCAATTTTTGGCATTTTATAAAACGATGCAACATGGAACCGGTGCGTCGGTTGTCAGGTTCGAGGCCCGTAGGCGGATGAAAATACATAAAACAGTAAACTCGCCAAACCTGATATCAACCATTAAAGCCCGAAATACAATAACCGTTCCCGGATTCACTGCTGACCCGACCTCTTCCTTTCTGGCCCTCGTCACCCCTGGTTGGTGTCTGTTTCGCCGGTTTATCTTCCAGCCCGAGTCTATTCCGGCCAGTCCAAAAAAGCGGACGATATAGAGCAAAATTTATTTGATTATAATTTTAATTGGATAATAATTGTTTATTGTTCTAATTAGTGTCACTATAAACCGATTTATGGCGCTGCTTTGTGATTTGATCATCCTCCGCTTGCGGGCTGAGTGCCTTCAAATGCACAAACCCGCACTCTCTCACGGCACGGCGGAAAGGAGTCTATATTGCTCTGCGGGAGCGTATGTGTGTGTCTGCATGTATGTGTGTACAATGATAATTCTGATCAAACTGCGGCCATCATCGCCAGGACAGGAAGATGGGCATGTCCGGTGCTCGTGGTATTCAATTATGCTGGTCATTAAAAATTTATCACGCGTCGTCCGCTGACCATATGCGCGAGAAATTGATGACCTGATAAATTAAGAGGAAAATTTTGGGGAGGCTCGTCAAGAACCTTTGTCCATGTTGGGGTGGACGGGAATTCGGGAAATGGTAAGGAAGCGAGGTAAATTCGAGAGGTGTCATGTTTGCCGACTTAATGAGCAGCGGGTGTCGAGGGAAAACCAACATCTATCAGGATGGGTTGAAGTGATCAAGTGAATTCATTCCAATCGTAGTGCCGACAAAGTATTCGATTTGGCGTCAAATTACTTGATTGAAAACGATTGATAATATTATTTCGCGAAATTGTTTGATATTGTAACGTGGCACTATTCATAAATTGAAAAAAACTTGAACTAATGGTTCAAAGCTCAAAACTAAGGCTTGTTTACGACAAAATCTAGACACCTCTAAATCTGGATCTCTGGAAATACTACATCAACGCGTGAAATATTCCGCAGACTGATGAACGTATGTCTGTTAATTGTGTTGGAAATACTACAAGCTTTGAGATCGAAGATGGCGTCGAAAGAAGCGCAAGTGCGAAAAGCCATTGTGTGCGGTCGCCATGAAAACCCGGATCTGTCAGTTAGAAAACATGCAAAAAACCTTGGTTTTCCTGCAAGCACTGTTCATGACGTTCTTAAAGCTTTCGATACACGTTTGACAACAGCCAGGAAGGCTGGGAGCGGAGCAAAAATAGAAATCAGGAACCACCAGAAGACGCGAATGTGAAGCAAATATTGCAGAAGAGACCAGATCTTTCGGTAGGTACTGTGACTAGAAAAATAAAAATGTCCCCAACTTTCACGCATACTTCTAAGCACCGGCAAGATATGAAGTCGTTCAAGGTGAAAACCGTAACGCACCGTAATTATAAACAGAATGTGATGGCTAAAACCCGAGCTCGCAAGTTGCATCGCGAATATTTGACGAAGGGACGAAGGACGATGAAACTGATGAGCTGTAAGCAAGGGGTGGATCGCTCAGCATACTTTTCTCCGGTGTTATTTTCTTGAGTATGTCTACAAGCGTTGCAATGTTCTGAGACTTCACGTAATGTGCCGAAGGTGACGATGTGTTGACAGCCCAAACTATTATTTTCTGCTGAGCCTGGCAACAAGGCAATGCATGTTGGCAAGGTTGCTGTTTTTTATATCTACAAGCTTAACTGTCAAAAGTGTTCATCAGTGTGCCACAAATGTGGTATGGATTGAAAATTGAAGTGCCGCAGTGATGAAACATATTCTTCTAATGTGTAAGACATCGTGACTGTCACACTGTTCTTTGCGACTTACCCTTGGCTGTAAGACTATAAGCAGCTTCGCGGAATGTCTTTTTACACTGCCAGACAACGGAACGGCACGGCGTAGAGGAGCATTTCAGGACGAAGAAAAGAGTCAAGTTTCCCAAAAAATATTTGGTTGGCAGGCTATATGCAGCTGTGACCGAGCAAGACAAAACTTCATCACTATCGGAACGGTAAACAAGGAAATATACCGTGAAGAATGCTCAAAGAAGCGATTATTACCATTCCTATTTGGCATCTTGTCACTACAACATAAAGGGTGTATTCGATAAAAATGGCACACACATATATACTCATCAAAATTAAACTGATTATCGGATTTTCTTGAAATTTTCAGGGAATGAAGAACTACTCATTTTGATTTACAACATTTGTTTTATTCAATTTCGTCTCCCATCCCGAATGCCCGCACCTTCCTTTCACTCCACCCATCAAATTTTGTACAACCGATTTTCCCAGTGTTTTTGTTGTTTTTACCCAAATTTTCTTCAATTCCAGCTCTGTTTTTATAGTTTTGGGATGTTTGCGAAGTTCCGTTTTTATAATTGCCCAGAATTTTTCAATTGGACGAAGTTCCGGTGAATTTGGTGGGTTCATATCCTTTGGCACAAAATTGACTCCCTTGGCTCGGTACCACTCCAATACGTTTCGAGCGTAGTGGCAGGATGCTAGATTAGGCCAAAACAGAGTTGATCCTTTGTGCTTCTTAATGAATGGCAAGAGACGCTTCTTAAGGCACTATTCCGTGTAAATCGCACCGCTTATTGTACCGGAAGTGATGAAGGGAGCACTTATTTCACCACATCTGCAAATCGCCTGCCAGATTAGAAACTTCTTTGCAAATTTCGATAGCTTCTTCTTTCGAACATCCTCCCGAACATCGAACTTCGACTTGGCAACGAAATATTCTTGCCCAGGAAGTTGACGGAAGTCGGCCTTGACGTATGTTTCGTCATCCATCACGATGCAACCGGATTTGGTGAGCAGCTTCGTGTAAATTTTCCGGGCGCGGATTTTCGCAGTGATGTTTTGTTTTTCATTCCGGTTTGGGGCTTTTTGCACTTTGTAAACATGTAACCCAGCACGCTTCATGGTTTTCTGCACAAAACCGACTGACACCTTACACTTTTTAGCGACATCTCGAATTGACATGTTTGGACGGTTCTTGAATTGTTGTACGACTTTCCTGGCCATTTTACTGTCCATTGGACCACTTTTACGACCACTCCCTTCCTTCCTTTGGACACTCAGACGCTCCTTGAAGGTTCTTATTACACGAGACACAGTTGTATTTGCAATTCCAAGCCTTTTAGCAATCCACCGGTGGGACGCCCCTGGATTTTGATTGTGAGTGCACAAAATTTTCTCACGGACAATTTCTTGTTTCGACGACATGACTGGAACTACTGAATGTATAACTATGAAACTTGGCAGATGTAAATAATACACTATGGATAAGATCTACTCAAATTTATAGGTTTTTTACTCATACGATTCAAAAGTTACAGAAGATTTTCTGTGTGCCATTTTTATCGAATACACCCTTTAGATGTTTTGGAATGGTATAAAGCAAACGGAGTCCATATTCTACCGAAAGAGGCAAATCCACCTAACTGCCCAGTGTTTCGACCTATCGGGCGCTAGTGGACTCTCGAAGAGAGAACTCTCTCAATATAAACAACAAGCTACAGCTATAGAAAAATTTCGAAAATCTTGGATAAAAGCAGCTAAATCGGTTGCAGAGAAGTCTGCGCAGATCCTAATGGCTGGAGTAAACTAAAAAAATCGTAGTTTTTTCATGCAGCCAAATTAAGTAACTATAATTAGTTTTAAGATGACTAATAATGCACAATTAAAAGAATAACAAATGCATCTTGGATTGAACTAACAGCAACTTTGTTTTAGTCAAAATTTGATCTGTCCAGATTTTATCGTGAACAAGCCTTAGAAGAACATATTTTAGGAGCGAAAGGTGAAGCAAAAGCGATATTTGGAGCAACAATCTCGAACCAAAACAAAGGCACGGAAATTTCGTATTTCACCGTTCAACAATATTGAAATTTGGAACAAAATTGTTGCCAACCGAACAAGCACGACCCATCCTTCCTGATATGCCGTCACCGTTTTGTTGTTCTGATGGAATTTGCGCTTTAAAACCATTGAAGGGGTCCCCAGACAAGCTCATTTGTTTACGGCTGTAGCGAATAATTGCGGCGAAAAATCCAATACATAACGGCAATTCATATACTTCTTAGGATTCGTTTGAATGCATTTGCACTTGTGATCCTTAGGCCCAAATGGTCTCTTGGATCTACAACATTTATAAGAATGGTCAAATAATGAAATTTGAGACAGAATTCTGCGGTTGTTGTGTGCACTTTTCACCTAGACATTTTCCCACAGGACCATCCGATGGCCTTAAGGAGAATCCAGATTAACCGTAACAGTTATTTTGTTTATGTATACGTACTAATGTGAATACATTTGCTCTTGTGATCTTGAAAATGCTCCTCAGATTCATCTCATGTTCTTTCGGATACCATTTCGAAGAGTTTCCGATTAACTTAGAGTCCAGTACTTCTCTATAAGGCGAAATTCTGTACAGTTAGATGGGAATTGGCTGTTTTTGGCACGTATTTGACCTCTTCTACTTTATACCGTTCCAGGTCGGATTTCGCATAGTGACAACAAGCCAAATTAGGCCAAAACAGAGCTGGAGAGTTGTGGCTTCTGAGAAACGATATCAACCGCTTTTGCAGATATTGTTTCTCGTACATATCCTTATTGATAGTGCTGGTAGAGACGAAACTTCAATATTTTCGACCACAACTACATAAAGCCTGCCAGTTCAAATACTTTATGGACAGTTTGGACACCTTCTTTGTCCGAAAATGCTCGGTGACGACGTTCCTTTGCATTGCGGTATAAAAATCTAGGCCCGTAAGCTATTTAAAGTCTTTGATTACGTGATGATACAAGATGTTCCCAAAGATTGATGTAAAGCTCCTTAGAACGATTTTTGAGAGGAGGTTTACTTGGCATCACGACTGGGCACCTGTTTCACTTTGTATGCCTTCAGCCCTTGCCTCTGCTTCATATTTTGTACATATGATTTTGACTTCCCAACTTTGCGAGGCACATTTTACACAGAGAGATTGGTATTTTTTCAATAATGGCAACCACCTTTTTCCATTTGTCGGGAGCATACTTTACGATTTGTTTCCCTTCCAACCTTCGGGTCCTCAGTCAAGCGCTAGTCAAATGATTGACAAACACAAAACATTGTACACTTGGGTGGTTTTAGTTTTTTGGCAAAATCGCGCACCGATAAATTTGGATTTTGCTGCCGTTCGTACAAAATTCACTGCACTTGCACTTGATTCGACGCCATTTTACTGTATGTAACACGAATGTAAACATGTCGTACCGCGTAATAAAGTTTCAGCTGTCATGTAAGTGAAACGTTTCCGCGACCCGTGCAATAATTCAAAATCTACAGTGAAAAAAAAGTACCAGAATTTCACCGTATTTTATGCAGTAAATATTTCTTGAAGCAACATTGGCATATATTTGCAACTGTGCTTCGAAAAGCAATCACTCTGAGCAAGTAGGTAGTAGGTAGTAGTGCTGCTGTTGCTGTTGCTTGCTAGTTGCTAAGGTTGCTGTTGTTGGTTGTTGGTTGCGGCTGTTGTTGCTGGTTAGCTGGTTAAGGTTGCTGTTGTTGCTGTTGTTGCTGTTGGTTATGTTTGCTGTTAGTTGCTGGTTGTTGTTGGTAGTAGTTGAAGTAGTTACATGTTGTTAGTTGTTGTTAGTTGTTGTTGTTGTTAGCATATAAAGAGCAGCGTTGTTTGTTAAGAAGAGTGGTTACAGTTGTTAGCGTTACGTGGTAGTGGTAAAGCAGCAGCTAGTGGTTACGTAAGTAGAAGCAGAAGAGTTGTTGTTGTTGTTGTTATTTTGTTGTTGAAGGCTAGCAGCAGCACAGTTATGTATGTGAGCAGCGTTGTTGTTGTTGTTGTTACAGTTGTTGTTGTTGTTGTTATTGTTGTTGCTGTTGTTGTTGTTGTTGTTGTTGTTAGTATTGCTGGTTGTTGTTGTTGTTGTTGTTGTTGTTGTTGTTGTTGTAGCAGCAGCAGTTGTGGCAAGAGAAAGAATGGGTGGGGAGTAAGGATGGTAAAAACCAATAACAATCCACCAATGGCACCAACGATTAGTGGTGGCCAATCAACATTAGTAATTGAAATTAATCAGTAGGTCAGTTGAGTGGTAGCAACCACTCCACTTACCCACTCAACAGCACTAATTAGCCAGGTGGGTAATTAGTGCTGTTGAGTGGGTAAGTGGAGTGGTTGACTACCACTGAACTGACCTACTAATTAATTTCAATTGCTGATTGGTGATCACCACCGCTGGTGATTGGTGGCATTGTTTGGTTTCATCCGTTCTCCCCATCTTACTTTCTCACCCATCATCTGCTGCTGCTCATTACTACTACTACTACTACTACTACAATAACTACTACCAGCTACTACTAACTACTACCACAACTACCACTACTAGCTACTACTACTAACTACTACTACTACTACTGCTAACTACTACTACCACTACTGCTGCTACATACTACTACCACTGTGCTGCCGCTAGCCTTCCACAACAAAATAACAACAACTACAACAACTCTTCTTCTTCTTCTTACGCAACAACTAGCTGCTGCTTTACCACTACCACGTAACGCTAACTACTGTAACTACTACTTCTTAACAAACAACGCTGCTCTTTATATGCTAACAACAACAACAACTAACAACAACTAACAATACGTAACTCTTCAACACTTCCAACAACAACCAGCAACAACAGCAAACATAACCAACAGCAACAACAGCAACAACAGCAACCTTAACCAGCTAACCAGCTACAACAGCCGCAACCAACTACCAACAACAGCTACCTTAGCAACAGCAAGCAACAGCAACAGCAGCACTACTACCTACTACCTACTTGCTCAGAGTGATTGCTTTTCGAAGCACAGTTGCAAACATATGCCAATGTTAAGCTTCAAGAAATGTTTACTGCACAAAATACGGTGAAATTCTGGTACTTTTTTCACTGTAGATTTTTGAATTACCGCACGGGTCGCGGAAACGTTTCCCACTTACATGACAGCTGAAACTTTATTACGCGGTACGACAT